>VXAU01004704.1:44172-94044 GCA_013399695.1 Formicarius rufipectus | reverse complement strand
GGGCTGGAGCTCTGCCAGGGGAAATTGAGGTTGGATATTGGAAAGAAATTCTTTGCAGAGAGAGTGACCAGGGATTGGAATGGGCTGCCCAGAGAGGGGGGGATTCACCCTCCCTGGAGGTGTTTACACTGAGATTGGCCGTGGCACTGAGTGCCATGATCTGGGAAAGGGACTGGAGTTGGATCAGGGGTTGGACTCGATGATCTCGGAGGTCTTTTCCAACCCAATGGATTCCATGATTCTATGTTCTATGATTCTTGGCTTGTGGAGTTTTGTCCGGAGTTCCCTGGACTGAGCAGCCTCCTCAGGGTGCTACTGTGGGAAAAAGGGTTAATGCTTCATGTCAAGGGATGTTTTAAGGAAAAACTCTTTTTGGGTCTTTGGGTGTTTGTATTTGTTATTCTCAGATACAACATTTATACCTATTTACTGCTTGAAAAAGCAATTTATCATGTCTCTCCTAAGACTTTCACATAAATCTGGATTTTTGGCAGAAGTTTAGAGTGGGCAGAAGAACCACTGGCTTCTGTTTCACAAAGCACTTTAGAGGAAGAAAATGTCCTTCAAATTCTCTACTTAAGGTAGGAGAGAGCAAAAAAAATCCTTCAAATTATAAGAACTTGAGAAATATAGACTTGAGACAGACACTGAAACCATTTTTTAACAAAAGTATCTTTACTAAACCTGTTCTGACCAAAACAAAGCCCCCACCTGTTAGCGAGTTCCAGCCCTTCAGTAACTTTTAGTGGCATTTACTAAACTTCTCTC
This sequence comes from Formicarius rufipectus, assembly GCA_013399695.1. NCBI lineage: Eukaryota > Metazoa > Chordata > Aves > Passeriformes > Formicariidae > Formicarius > Formicarius rufipectus. The sequence continues at coordinate 93,276 of VXAU01004704.1, read as the reverse complement.
TGCAGAATTAGTGCATTTCAGTCCTTTGATATTGTTTAGAAACTTAATGTTTTTAAAACAAGGACCTGGACAAGCCAAAATTAACTTTCATGAAAATAAATGTTAATTTTAATTAGTGTAGAGATTGAAACTTTGAAGCATTTCTGTTTAAAATTATTTGGTTTTATTGTACTAAATATCAAGTTAATATTTTATTAGACCCGCACATACAGGGTCAGATTTACCTCATTGCAAGGCTCTATTGTGAATTTTTTAGCACAGAAAGGCAAATTTCTTTAGTTAAAGAAGCTGTTCGTGATAGTTTTGAGTGTCTTTCTGACATCTGCACCTTCATCAACCTCAAAGAACTTGAAAATGACAATTGAATAATCCTCCTCCTCAAATAGCTGGAAAACATTTAATTTTCTGGCGGTGACATGCCTTAACATTTCCAGGGACTTCTGACTGACAAAATAAAATATCACCTGTAATTTAAAACCTGTTTTGGCAGATGAGGAGAAGTGTTTGAACACTTTTATTACACAATCTTAAGGCTCAAATGATGATTTAATACAGCAAAGTATGTTGGGTGCACCTTTGGGGTGAAGGGACAATTGGCTGGGAGCAATTATTGGGTCTCCTTTTCCTCCAGCTTGCAAAGGGTTTGTTTCTTTCCCAAGGAACACGAACACTCACAGCTGCCACTTTTGGTCTTTTTTTCACATTTCTTGGAAGTTTCTTGGAAGTTGTTGGTCCTGCAACAGTCTCTGCTCCTTTCACCCAATCTGAAGAGTTTTAGAAGTGACCAAATCATTTGATATCTCCATGGTGCTGGAGAAGCCATAAATTAAAATGCACACTTTTAACAATCTTTAATGGTCTCGAGAGTGCAAGAATGTGACAAGGGTCCTGTCCCAGTGAGGTGGGTCATTTCTGTAATAGGTGAAAAGCCACACTCAATTTGCAGTCACAAACTGCTGTGACTGATTTGAGGCATTGATGCTTTTCCTGCTTCTAGAGAGGGGAAAAAAAAAAGTCAAAGGTTTTCTGGTTCTTGAAATGCCAAATTTATTGCCACAGTCTGTACCATTTGTTCTGGATGCTTCTCTGGATACAACCTTCTGTGTTGTCACTTATGATAGCTATTACTGTTCATTGATCCATGCAAAAGCCTGCTGCATTCCTTCTCCACTTCTTTAAAAATCCATGGAAAGAGTTAGATTTAAAATGGTTCTGGAGAGACATTTCAAGCCACCTTGTTGCACGGTGACATGAACAGTTTGCAAAGCAGTGAAGGACATCCGGTGTCCCAGGAGAGGCATAAAGGCAGCTGGAGGTCAGGGAACAAGAATTTCACCTCAAACAAGATGATGATCCTGGAAAAATTAATAGCTACAGCAAAGAGCTGGGATCCAGCCACTCAAAAACCCTTCATGAGGAATGAGCACTTTACAGTCCTTCTGTCCATCCATTCATTCCTTTGGCTCATGTTGGTTGGATTCATTGAGGTAATGAGGGATCTATGACTGGTACAGTAGGGACTGGTAGCTCAGAGACATGGAATTTCCATCACAGGAGATTCTGAGAACTCAGCTGGACAAAGCCCTGACCAGCTGGCACTCAGCCCTGCTCTGAGCAGGAGGTTGTTCTGAGGACCTCAAGAATGCTTCCATCCTAAATCTTTCGACTGTTCTTTTTGGTTGGTTGGTTGATGTGATTGTTTTCCCTCATCCACTTGCTCTGAAACGCTCACTTATCTTCAGTGGAGCACTGAAAAATCTCTGACCATGGAGATCTTTCCTTTGGCAGTGTCATCCCATGGCCGAACAACTCCTGGAACAGTTCCCTTGTGGTCTGGAGCAGACCACGCTCAGAACAGTGGTGCCACTGCAGCAGACATCTCTGTGTTTATAGGCTGCTGAGCTCAGAAAGCCTCCCAGGGAGCTCAGGGGAGCTCTTGGACATGTGCAAGGTCCTACCAGAGGAGGCTGGTTTGCTGCAGCATCTCAACATTCCCTCTGTGCTGGAGGCTTGCAACCAGACTGCCCAGCAAAGACATCTGCATCCAGATGTTCCCCTTGCCCCGAGTGTTTCAGATTCCATTTAGGCCCAGTCAGTGGGGTCAGGAGAGTGACTCACCCCTAAAGCAGATCTGACAGCCCACCATGGGCTCCAGACTCCCCTGGCTGTGGTGACAAGGGCTCTGTTGGCACAGTGGGAGTTGGATACCAGGCAGGACACATGGGGAACCCTCTATTCAGATCTCAAATCCCCCTTGTTGGAGTTGATTGCTGCCCATTTGTGGTGTGTCCTGCTGAAAATCCAGCTCCAGCAGCTGCTCTGTTGCACACTGTTATTCCACAAGGGCTGAAGGACCAGCCAGTTTTAACTTCACTTGTTTGTGAATTAACAAGTAAATAGTGATCAATCCTTTATGCCAAAGCAGAAGGAATCATCTTAGACTTCCCAGAGAAGCATTTGGCAGATGGTGATGTTGAAGCTTTGCCTTAGGAGTGGGTGGGAGGGGTGGAGAAGAAGGAGACAATTGGAAAGGCTGCTTGGTGTGTGCAGTCAGTGCTGTCTGCAGTGGCCTGACCACAAGCACTGTCTCTGATTTCCAGTGGGCTGAGAGCTTGCCAGCACTTCCATGGGGTGCCACAGGACAACCAAAGCACTGCTGGTCAGAAATAGCAGGAGCAATGTGGTGTTCCACAGAGCCTCATTTAGCGGGGGCTGTGGAGCTGCTGGCACTGCTGCCTTTATATGGCATGGGAAAGGCTTTCTGGAATGTTCTTCTTGCTTCTGGGATCAGAGTGTCAGAGAGGATACTCGGAGTCTGGTAAGCATTTAGAGATTGCCTTCTGGAACAATTTATCAGATTTGGGATTTCAAATACATGTTACCCCCTCAGCTCCTTCTTTGAAGTGGGTTGGCCACTGTTTGGGAAGGTGTGAGCATCACACTGTTGTCCATAGTCTGTACTGGCTGTGTCCCACACCAGCTGTCCCAAAACTTTTCGTGGATTTTCTGGCATTCTTTCATTATTTTTCCAGTAGCCTGAGAAATTTTGTAGAGCATCATCAACCAGAGAGACTAATCACAAGTTATTGTCCCAGTGGTCACAGTGACTCAGATGGTGAGGCAGGAGGGAATTTGTTGGCTGATCTCCTTGATTTCTCCTCTACATGTTCTTGACTTTCCCCTCATGCCCATAATGTTTCTGGATCTTTATCTGTAATTCTGCACTTTCAAGTTGCTCCTGTGAAGTCAGAGTTGAGGCTGGTAATGCAGCCTCTGCACTGGCTTCCTGATGGGTCACATTTGTCATTCTTCTTGCTGGCAGCTCTCAGGAGAGCTCTGTGGCCTGTTCTCTGCTCAGGTCTAGGGTGGGGCCACTCAGGTCTCAGCAGTCTGTGGTCTCATCTATTCTTGCAGCTGAATGGGAATTCTCTGAGGGAACAGAATGATGAAAATTCCAACCTCTGCCCTGAGCATATCAGGGCTCTCTGGTTATCACTTTCTCTTCCATCATTGGTGGAAAGAGATTTTCCTTCTGATGTGGAAGGAAATCTGGAATTCTCCCATATGACTTGTTTATTTGCTTCAATGTGTTTTCTTCCATACAATGCACAAGTGCTCTACTTTTCATAAACTGAATTTTTTCTGGTTTGGCTGATCTTATCCCTTTCTGCACTCAGAGCTATTGATCAGTCACTTGTCTGTCTCCCACACAGTGATTACTAAATTGTAGACTTGTCAAGCAATTTCCCATTAACAATTTTATTTCCTGCAAATGAGTTCTGGAGGAAATATTACAATTTTCCCCAGGACTGACTAGGAGAGGAGGTAAATATAAATAAATAAATGAAATATTTTGGGGTTCAGGTCAGGGTTATGTCAGTCAGAGTTTCTGGAACTTCTTTGGAGCTCATGGGTGTCATATCAACAGTCCCATTCCCATCTGATCTCACATCTCCAGGCTGAATTTCCATTCAGTCCCTGTGCTGGTTACAATGTCCTGGAGTGCCATGGTCATACCATGACCTCAGCATTTGTAGCCAAGCTGGGAAGCCTCCTTTGGGAGGAAAATGCAGAACACATCCCCCTCAGTCCCTGGGAGTGGATAATTTCATGCCACAACACAATCACAATGACAGTCTCTGCTCACCCCAATCACCTCTGTGATTTTGACTCTTTGTATAGTTATTGTGCTTAGTTTTACTCCATGGACAGTCAGGAGAGCCAGTAGAGGTGGTTGAAGATTTTATTTTGCCTTCACTGCTCCTACTATCTCCTAATCCTTGTGCTGTGCAGGTTTTAAGGAGACTGCCTTCCTCTACGCTGTGTCCTCTGCAGCCCTCATACACTCCCTAGGTTTTCTCTCTTTGTATAGTTATTGTGCTTAGTTTTAGTCCATGGACAGAGAGGAGAGCAGGTAGAGGTGGCTGAACACCTTATCCTGCTCCCACCCTATCCCAATTCTTGTCCCATGCAGATTTTAAGGAGACTGTTCATCTATACTGTTTCTTGGCAGCCCTCATGCACCTGTTGGGTTTTGTCTCTTTTTATAATTATTGTGCTTGGCTTTAGTGCCTGGGCAGTCAGGAGAGCCAGTAGAGGTGGCTGAACACCTTGTCGTGCTCCTATCCTCTCCCAATCCTTGTCCCATACAGGGTTTAAGGAGACTTAGTTCATCTATGCTGTTTTTCAGTATCCCTCGTGCACTCACTGGGTTTTGTCTCTTTGTATAATTATTGTGCTTGGCTTTAGTGCCTGGGCAGTGAGGAGAGCCAGCTGAACACTTCATCCCCATCCTGGTCCCCTGCAGGGTTTAAATAGACTGTTCTTCTACACTAGTTCTCTGCAGCCCTCATGCATCTGTTGGGTTTTGTATCTTTGTATATTTACTGTGCTGGGCTTTAGTGCCTGGACCATCAGGAGAGCCAGTAGAGGTGGCTGAACACCTTGTCCTGCTCCCACCCTATCCCAATCCTTGTCCCATGCAGGGTTTAAGGAGACTCAGTTCATCTATGCTGTTTTTCAGCATCCCTCGTGCACTCATTGGGTTTTGTCTCTTTGTGTAATTATTGTGCTTGGCTTTAGTGCCTGGGCAGTGAGGAGAACCAGTTGTTGTTTGTTGTTGGCTGGACTTCGCAAACGAAGATCTTGGGCTCAGCCTGCGCAATGGATGTTTTAGGTGAGGCACAGTGTGCACGGAACTGCCCCCACCCCCTTCACTCCTGAGGTTCATTTGCCACGGCCGAGCAGCTCGGACGGTGACAGCGAGTTCCTCGGGATTGGAACCGGCGTCCTCAGAGGAGGAGCCGCCCCACAGGCGGGGGCCTACGGCACTCGGCCAACGCCCGCCGCCTCTCAAGTGTAACATCTCAGATTAACATGCGAACAGCAAAGCAATAATGTCAGGTTGTTGAGCAATCCTGGGAGCCCAGGTGGGTCAGAGCACCAGGGGAAGACCTCGCCTTGTCCTCTCTGCCACCGAATGACACCAACGTGGCACTGCAGCCACGCCTGCAACACGAGCTGGGGCAGGGGAGAACCAGTAGAGGTGGCTGAACACCTTAGCCTGCTCCTACCCTCTCCCAATCCTTGTCCCATGCAGGTTTTAAGGAGACTCAGTTCATCTATACTTTTTCTTGGCAGTCCTCGTGCACCTGTTGGGTTTTGTCTCTCTGTATGTTTATTGTGCTGAGCTTCAGTGCCTGGGCAGTGAGGAGAGCCAGCTGAACACCTTACCCCCATCCTTGTCCCCTGCAGGGTTTAAGGAGACGGCGTTCCTGTACGCCGTGTCCTCGGCGGCACTGACGCACTCGCTGGCGCGTGCCTGCAGCGCGGGGCGCATGGAGCGCTGCACCTGCGACGACTCCCCGGGGCTGGAGAACCGCAAGGCCTGGCAGTGGGGCGTCTGTGGGGACAACCTCAAGTACAGCACCAAGTTCCTCAAGAAGTTCCTGGGCCAGAAGAGGATTGGCAAAGACCTGCGGGCCAGGGTGGACATCCACAACACCAACGTCGGCATCAAGGTGGGGAGCTGTGCTGGCGGGCTGGGAATGGACCTGGGGCTCAGTGCAAGTCTTCTGGCCCATCCTTAGCCCAGGCTGTTTGTGAGAGGGGCATTCCCTGCCCCTGCTCACGAACCACAGCTGTTTGTCTGTGTGTTGTGGACTTTATGGCACTGGGCTCTGGTGTGAGGAGCTGCATGCTGAGTGGCAGAGCGGCATCCTGTATCCTCTAGTGGTACCAGGGGCTGTGTGACAGCAGCACACAGCACAGAAACAGCTGTGAAATTCATAACCCATGTGACTCCATGGGTTATGCCACGGCCACAGGGGGTTCTGAGAGCAGCTAAAGCTTCAGAGCTGCTGGGATGTGTGAGGCAGGCTAAGGGCTGACAGTCTTGAGGTCAGTTCTGAGCCTGCTGGTGACTTCCTGTGGAGCTTGTCACATCACGGGTTTGGGTCAGGGAGACCATTAGATCAAGCATTTTGACCTGCATGTGATAGGCTCCTTTATCATTGTTTCCCATTTACTGAGTCCAACTGATTGCTCAATTAGAGTGCTGCCTTCATTTGAGTATGGCAAAAGGGAATCCACCATGCTGCATATACCCAGTTGTGTTGGGTTTTTTTTTTTTTTTTCCCCCCACTCCAACTGTGCTGAATATGATTAGCAAGAGCTTACCTGTTATTCAGTTCTTTGTCCTCAGTCAGGCCTTCCACTCTCTGTGGCTCACCAACCAACTCTGTAGCCAGGCCTCTGCTTTGTTTGTTGTTGCTTTTTTTTGTTTTTGTTTTTTTTTTAACGACTATTATTTTTCCCCCTCCATGAAATAGAAATAATACCAATGAGACTGAAATCCTTGCAGTCCACCTGTGCTCTGAGGTGCTGCCTCTGCCCAGAGCCAGGCTCAGCTAAAATCCCCCACTGCGGAATTAGCAGGAAATCAGACACAGCACGACGACCAATACAATCTCAGGCTAATGCCCATTTATTGTTTACAAAGCTCATTATTTTATACATTTAGAGCGTCAGCATCACACATACATCAAGCGTTTATTGGCTACTACCTACTGTCCACGCGTTTTGCTTTATTCTATCATTGGCTTAAGTTACTTGTTCACATGAACGTCTGTTCTTCACAGTCCCTTTGTCACATAGGTATCTTTTTGATCATTTATTTTCGCAAGTTCACACATATTTCCCATCCGCAGTTTTCTCTCCTGTGTCCTTTTCAAGGTCTTTACCACACAGCCGCATTGTCTCGCAAACTCAGAATATCTGGATTGCTCTTATTTACAATACGCCCTTGCTCTTGAAAATATCTCACACCCCACTTCTCTCCCCTCCTCAGGTGGTGAAGAACGGCCTCAAAACCACGTGCAAGTGCCACGGCGTGTCGGGCTCGTGCGCCGTGAGGACCTGCTGGAAGCAGCTCTCGCCTTTCCACGAGATCGGGCGGCTGCTGAAGCTGCGCTACGACGATGCTGTCAAAGTGTTCAGCACCTCCAACGACGCCGTGGGGCACTCGGAGCTGGCCGGGCCCCCCCGGCACGGCCATGCCCCCCGACACGGCCATACCCCCCGTGCCACCGACCTCGTGTACGTGGAAGACTCGCCCAGTTTCTGCCGCCCCAGCAAATACTCCCTGGGCACGGCGGGGAGGACCTGCACCCGCGAGGGCAACTGCGACAGCATGTGCTGCGGGAGAGGCTACAACACCCAGAGCAGGCTGGTCACCTTCTCCTGCCACTGCCAGGTGCAGTGGTGCTGCTACGTGGAGTGCCAGCAGTGCATGCAGGAGGAGGTGGTGTACAGCTGCAAACACTAGGGACGGCGCTGCAGGGGCAGGACGAGGCTCACGGGGCGCTTGGGAGGCAGGGATATGGTCCTCTGCTGCGGGGCGAGGGCAAAGGCCAGCCCCCAAAACGTGCACTGCTCCTGCAACCTCAGTGTTGAGATCCTCCAGCCCGGGGAGAGCCCCTGCACGAGGGGGGGAAACCAGAAGTTTTGGCAGGTATCAGAAAGGAAGGGGGGATGGAGAGGTGGGGGATATGGGGACAGCAGAAACACTGGAACAGTGACGTGTATCTTGAGTTAAAACTTGTACTCACCTCTATGGGAATATCCTCCTCCTCCTCCATCCCTCAGGTGCACTTCTGGGAATTCTTTGGGGTGGTGGCATGGACATACTGAGGGCTTCTGCCCTGGTTCCTGCAGAGGAGACAATTAAGGGAGGCAGCAAACAGAGACTGGATCCTGATGCAGCGGGGACAGCCGTGTTCCTGCACCAAGGCAAGAGGACTCTGGCAGCAGGGATTGCAGTGCTGTTCCCAGGAGCTGGCTGAATGGGAACTCAAAGGCACACTGTTGGATAGTCTCATCTTGATGGAAAAATCTTGCCTCAGAAGTACCAGTTTACAAAAAAATGGAGCTCATGTCTGTCACCTCCCAGATCTGTTGTTTGGACATTTGACTCCAAGGGCATTTTAACCACGTTGTGACTTTGCTGTACGCAGGAGACCTGGACCTGCCTCTGTGGCAGTGGATGTGCCACAGGGAGTCAGCTGAGGACTGTGAAGTCCCCCCTCTGCAGCCTCAAAGGGAGTATTTCGTGGTGGTGGATCCAGGGCGATGGTGCCAATTATACATCTTTCTTCCTCCTCTTCTTCAATCAATCAATCAATCAATCAATCAATCAATCAATCAATCAATTACCTTTTTGTTTGTGTGCATCACTCTCTGCCTGGTGCCCGAGGTGTGTCCCAGCCCACAGTCCTGCCCTATGCTAATGACAGGTAAATGTTTTGAAAGGGAATGTGGAACCCCAGGAACTGGGGCATCTGGAAAATTTGCAAGTCATGAGTGACGGTCCCTGCCCTGAGAAGTTGGATGTATCCACACATGAGAGAAGGTGACCTGGGGGAAAGGGCACAGTCTGCTATAGAGTCTATCCAGACTTTAAGCCATGTTTTTCTAGATGGCTTTAAGGTGAGCACAACAGAAACAGCCTGTTTAGTTTCCTTGACTGTGGTTGACAGAGCAGTTTTGGGACTGGCAGTGAGACATCCCCTGACCTGGCCCCCAGGAAATGTAAATGTGTGTAGCACAACCTCTCTGGGTGTTCAGCTCTATGACAGGGTATTTTGCTGCTCCAGGGGTTTTCCTGGTCCATCTGCAGCAGCAGCAGCAGAGTGTTCATACCATGAGCAGCAATGCATGGTCCTTGAGGTAACAGAGCTGCTGTGTTTGCTCAGTCTTGACAATGGGGATAAACCAGCCAGGCTGGGGCTGCCAAGAACATGGAAATCCTTAATTTCAGGTCAAAATTCACTGGCAGTGTAAATGGGTGAAGATGCTGGTTTGGGTTGTCCCAATGGGCTCATCCACAGGCTGAGTTGGGTGAGCTTTCCATGGGATTGGGTTCTCCTGGAGGTGGTGAGATCCCAGCTGTGTGCTCCAGCTCTGCAGGGTGGATCTGCTGCCCTCAGACAGCTCAGCTGCTCACTTACAGCTGTTGGAACAATCCCTTCTCGGTGAGGAGCGTGTGCTCACTCTCTTTACCTTCATTTTGTTGCCCTTTAGTTTTTTACAGCTCTGTTTGATTTCTGCTCCCTCGAGTGCTGGAACAGAACTGTGTCAGAGCAGATCTGGCTCTTCTGAGGCCCCTAAGACCTTCCTTTCCCCAGTTAGGGATCTTTTAAAAGGGCTTTTTCTTTTTTATCCCTTTTCTGGCTCAAGTTGACTTGAACTGAATTAAAGTGTTTATGACAGACATAATACTGCCAATAGGCTTAATTAGCCTTATTTTTTTTACCTCCAGATACCCAAGAGTGGACCATTATTTACATGTTGCTTTTAATTCTTTCTGGAGTTGAAATCTTCCCACGAGTCTCAGTGTTGAGCACTCAATGAAAAAGCTTCCAAATGAGCTAAAATGAGCATCAAAGGTGAAGTGACCAAGGAGCTCCCTTGATCCCAAACCCTCTGCCCCATTCACCTCTGGGTTTGTCCAGAGAGAAAAGGAATATTCCACCACAAGAAGTTCATTTGGGGATCCCATGGCATTATATGGATCATTCCCATTTTAACAGGGACTGGGACACACTGGAAGAGGAGGGAAGCACAGCTGGATCCCATTCTTTGGGAAGCCCGTGGAGGAGACACCACTCTGTCCTCTTGCTTTTATCAAAGCTGCATTTGTGCAGTTCAGCAGGAATGGCTGCATAACAACCAGGCAAAAAAGGTATTTCAGGGGAAAATTAAGTTTCTTCATGCACCAAAGGGGACCTTGAGGCCAGAAGGTCCTTGTCCTGCATGGCTCAGAGATGCTTGAGGAAGGGGAATATGGAGAAGATCTGGGGAATGGTTCGTTTTCTGGTACCCTTGGGCTGGGTTTGGGCTTGGTGGGATATGGGGGTTTGGCACTGGGCTGAAGGAAATTTGGCTTCTAAGTCAGGTCTGGACGAGGATGTTGGATAGACCCAGCTTTGCTCTGCCACAGTAACTCAGAGCCCATTTCAACCCCTGCAGCACAGCCTCGCTCAGTCTGGAAAACAAACAGTGAACATTGACGGGAAATAAAATATTTTAAATGCCCTATTTGAGGGCTGGGAAAAGACTGGAGCATGTTGTGAGTTTGAGGCAACACTGATGTCAGTCCCTTTGGTGTCCTTCAGCACTGAGGTTTTTAGGAATGATGCTCTGGATAAGGCAGTGACAGAGTTTGCCTGAGGCAGATACCTTGGTGGTTTTCTTTGTTTTTTTTTTCCACTCAGGTGTCCAGGGCTGTTTTCTCACTCAAACTTGAGGTTAATTGGATTGATATTCTGAAAAGTGATTTACTTCAACTAACAGCAGTGGGAGTCTCTGTGTGACCAGGGAGCACAACCTGAGTCTGTCTGTTGGTATCCTCAGGCTTGAATTGTATTTTCTTCTGAACAAAGACCAAGAATCATCTTGAGCAAAGCTCTTCTGCCACCTCCTGGAGACTGGGGCTGTGAAGCCCTGAGTCTGCATCTGGTCCTGTGAGAACCCTTTAATGGTGCTGCACACCCCATGATGTGCAGCAGATCCAGTGGGTTTGGTTATGGGTGTGAGTTATTGGAAGGACAGACTGGAGATCCAAGGGATCACATTGGAGTCTTCACATGGAAATCTTTTCAGCAACAAAAGTTAAAGCTTATTTAATGTAAAAAAAAATACTTTTCCAAGTGCAAGAGTGACTACTGATGGTGAAAATCTGAGCTGCACATGCTGTTCTGTAGCATGTCTTGGCTTAGCTTGAATCCTTTCCTCAGTGCCCAAGAGCCAAATACCCTGAGAACAACCATAGCTCTAATTCTCCAAACTGGCTGGGGGTTCATCCCCACATGAGGGCCACACTGTGGGCAGAGGTTAGTCCTGTCCCTGCCCCTGTCCCTGTGTGCACCTCCTAATCCAGCTTTTATTGCCTCTCCTGGTATGTTGTGGTGCTGGGCTTGGTGGTCATGGATCCAGCATCCTTACTGCAAGGGGGAAATAGTAATGAAGCATCCATCCATCCATCCATCCATCCATCCATCCATCCATCCACCCATCCATCCATCCATCCATCCATCCATCCATCCACTTTTACAGGGGTCTGGAGTGCCAGGACAAGGGGAATGGCTTCCCACTGCCAGAGAGCAGGGGGGATATTGTGAATAAATTTCTCCCTCTGAGGGTGGGCAGGCCCTGGCACAGGTTGGGCAGAGCAGCTGTGGCTGCCCCAGCCCTGAAGTGTCCCAGGCCAGGTTGGACAGGGTTTGGAGCACCCTGGGCCGGTGGAAGGTGTCCCTGCCCATGGCAGGGTTGGCATTGGGTGGGCTTTCAGGTCTTTTCCAACACGATCATTCTGCGATTCCATAAAAGCTTTTGCTGAACTGTGTCCATTGGGGATGTTTATGGATCCCACCATCCCAAGTGAAGAGCTGAACCTGCTGGGGAAGAAATTACATACCAGGAAGCTGCCTAATGATGCTACCCCAGTTAATGCTGGGGGCTGATGCAGGATCTGGGCTGCACTGGTGCTGGGGTGGCAGGGCAGTGCTGGGGGCAGGGGACTTTACTAGGTCAGCTAAAAGGGCTGTGCAAGCCAAAACCCATCAATGGGAGGAGTAACAAACCCACCCAGGCAATAGTCACTTCTGCACTTCAAGTGTCTCGTGTCAGACTGGGAGGCTGCTCTGCAAGAGTATAATATATCCCTTGAAAACAAAAAGTCTGTGCTTTAAGGGAAACAAAACTTTTGTCTACCTCAAGATGTACAATGTGTGTGACAAGAAGTATGGATGTTATTTATATTTCTTATATTTCCTCTAGAAAGAAAATGGTGCTATGGGTTTTAAGTGGCATTACAGTTCTGCTTGTACCTTGTCTAAATTTTTATATAATCCTTTTGTTTATAATGTGCTTATTTGTGTTGTCCAGTACTGCACTTGTGTCTGCTCTGCTGGTGTTCTTGTGAGTCAATAAATGCAAGTTGTTTTCTAAGAATGTACATTTCTACCTTAAAGGAACATCCCTGAGAAATACCTTTGAATATCCCCCTTCCTCCATGGGCACAGGGAGGTTATTCCTTTAGTTCTCCTCCTCCCACACCCCCTGCAGAAGGTAACTGGAACTGCCCATTTCTGCTCACCAAGCAGGGCTGCCCAGATGGGCTGAGCTCAAGTATTCAGGAAGTGTGACACCAGTGACCAAACCTCATCCAGGACATGTCAGTGACATGTTTCCTGTAGCAGCAAACCCAGCCATGCTCGTGTCCCTGATGGCTCTGTCCTTTGTGTCAGCTCTTTGGGTGGGTTGACTTGTGGAATTTGGGCTGCTGGAACTGGAGCAAGGGTTGTTGTTCCTCACAAAGCCACAACCACAAAGCCAGAAGAAGGGCCATGGCCACGGGCTGTGTCCGATGCCCAAGCCAGGTGTGGTCGAGGGCTGTGTCTGAGCTCAGCACATCCACATGCAGTGTGTGCCCCTGCCCAGAGCTGCCAACTGTGGCCACAACAGAGCCCCTTCACACTGGGCTTTGTTTCTGGTTGGGATCCTGTCACTCTGCCCCTCTTTCCCCACCAGTTCAGTCCTCTGCACAGAACTCCTGAGTTTCGATTCTGGCCGGTCAGGAGGGAACTGCCCAGCCCTAAATGGGCACATGGGGCTGCCCACCCTAAAGGGGCACACAAGGCTGCCCACCCTAAGGGTGCACACTGAGTTGCCCACCCTAAAGGGGCACACAAGGCTGCCCATCCCTACAGGGGCACACAGGGTTGCCCAGCTCCTTGGCATGTACTGAGTGAAAATGGGTCAGAAATACCACTCAGAGGAGTTGGGTTCTCCTGGGTAAAACTTCCCAATGCACTGGGGATGGTCAGTAATTCAAGACACTCATGGGCCCTCTCTCAACCCTCTGCCCTAACCCACTCTTCTGGCAGTCCCTGTTGTCTCCTAAGCTCTGCCCAGACTGGCACCCAGAGCAGTGCAGGCCATGCAAAGTCCTCTCTCCAGGAAAGCTGAGGCAAGCAGTGCCTGTCTGTGGGTACACCAGGCCAGTGACATGTTCTCAGGCACTGGATGAAGCAGATCTATCCCAGGCTGTGTGCCAGCTATGTCTGTCTGGCCCAGGGCTTGGGCATCCTGGGGTCCCCAGGAATGTCCTGGGTCCCCCCAAGACGCTGATACTGGAATAGGATAATGGGATAAACCCTGGAGGCTCAAGGAGAGCCCCACGTACTCCACGTGTCAGCTCTTCAGCTACTTCACTGAGGACCATCCAGGACTTTTTGGGGAGGTTGTGGTCTTAGCCTTTTTAGGGGCTTGTGTTGCGCCCCCAGTTGTCCCAGGTAATGCTACTCTTGCCCCGTGAGGCAGTCACATCTACTTAACCTCCTGGGTGGATGAAGAGTGCTGACTTTTTGGGGCAGACTGTGCCAGGGTATGTTCAGAGTCCCTGCCCAACTTGCTGCTTTGCTGCAGCAGAGGCACCAGGCTCTTCTGGATGCCCAGGGCACAGCACAGGGACAACAAAAAATTCACCCTCAGAGGGATCAGGAAGAGGTGCTGAGCAGAGGAGACCTTGCCTGTGTGCTGGGGCTGAACCTGTCCCACTGGGTCACCTTAAGCCCAGCCTTACAGGCTGCTTTTGCCTCTCAGCTGTGCCAGGGCACCAAAAGTCAGCAGGACTTCAGGGCCAGGACCAGGGACCAAACAGAAACATCAGGTCTTGTTGTGAGAGGGAACAGTCCTAGAAGGAAGGGAGCACTGGTGAGGAACTGGGTGGCAGAATATGGGGAGGTGTCCCATCCTTTCTCAGCAGTGTCAGGCAGCACAAACGTGGGCAAACAAGGGCCAGCCAAGCCCTGAGCAGGAGGATGGTTTTCCTGAGCCCATCTATGCCTGAGCTAAAGGGGATGTGAGCTATTTGTTTTCTCACAGGGGATCTGTGTGCCTGGGTGGGTGCAATGAACCTCCTCGTGCTGCTTGGAACTGTGGCAGTGGGATTAAAGTGTCGTGGGAAAGAGCTCCTGGCAAATGAGGCCAGTGGGATCCCAGCTCATTTGTGCAACCAGGCTGAAAATCCCTGGCCCTGCTGGACAGGGAAAAGCTGGACCAGTGGGGTTGGGCAGGGCTCTGGTGCCCTGGGACATGGGCTGGGTCTGGGGCAGATATGCTGGGGTGGCTCCCAGCCATCCCTGCCATCCCTCTCCCAGGCAGTGGAGACCTCCAAAGAAGTCACAGGCAGGAGAACACCAGGAACCTGGACACAAAAAGGCCTCTAAGGTCCCTTCCAACCAAAGCCTTTATATGATTCGATGAAAAAGCACAGGATAGTTTGCAAGTCACACCTTGGATACAGGAAGTGCTGGAAACACCTTGATGGGTCAGTGTCTTCCAGGTCAGTTTGCTTCTCTGAGCAGCACCAGGGACAACGAAGGTCCTGTTGCTTTGGGAGAGTAGCAGCTCCATGGAAACCATTAACAAATAGCACAAATGGCAATCCTGGCTCATGCCAAGGGTAATACCAGTCCTGAGTGGCTCTGGCAATTCCCAACCATGTAATTTTCCCCTCTCCTCCACAGTTGCATCTAAACTATTGTGTAAATCCAACATCCCCTCCAGAGACAGTGGCAAAGTGTGAGCTGTGGGTCCTTCCACGCCTGTCCATGTCACGGACCTGGGTGCTGAAATTCCACCTGCTGCTCAGGTTCTTCTGTGCTGGAGTTCAGTCTGACACGTGAGGGTGATGGGGGTGGCTGGAGAGCCCACACCCTCCCAGAGCCTTTGCCCACCTGTACAACTCCTGCAAAACCTCCTTCTGTGCTCTGGTTGCTGCAGTGGCAAAGGCAGAACATGGGACATATTCTTGGCCAGGTCTGGGTGTCCTTTCAGGTTCTGCTTTTCTAAACCTGAGTGCTTTGGGGCATTCCAGCCTAACTTAAGGTGTCTCAAAGCTTAAGCTTCAGGTATGAGTGAGCCCAGGGAAATAAGCAGGCCCTTCCCAGGCAGGCCATCTGTATTAAATGTTTAGGACAGATGAACTCTACTTGCTTTTTCCCAGCTTATGTAAGTGTTAAGTCCTATAACAGTGCCTGGGACAGCAGCCTCTGCAACCTGTGATGTGTTTTCCAATGCCTTTCTTCTGCACTTGTCTGAAAGGCTTTGGGAAAAGTTTCTGCCAGGCCTCAGTTTTGAAATGCAGAAGGCATGAAACCTTCTCCAGGCTTAACTGGACCTGTCCTGACTCTGAGTTCCAGCACCCCTCTTGTCCCAAGGCTTGGATCAGAAACCTGGTCTGTGTCATGGATGGATTGGCTCTGCCAGATCCCATTCAAACAACCCTTTCCCATCAGCACCTCATGTGATACAGCAAATACAAAATTTAATGTCTGTAGATAAGACATTCTGGCTGCCTTGCAGGGGAGAAACTACCCATCAAAATATAAATTTCTGAATCCTTTTTATCCCTTTTGTCTCTGGACAAAGGCATGTCCCAAGTTTTCTTTACTTCCTGATACTCCTCATTTGCTGGCAAGGTGTGTATTTCCCCCCTGAAATTCCATTTCTCTGCTGCTTCTCAAGGCAGTGTGACAAACGTTGTCCAGAGAATTTTTCAGTCTCTTGCCTTGGTTAGTAGAATATCAGGTCCGTAGAAACAGGTTCCTCAGATGTATCAGTTATTGGTGACATTGTCAGTATCTATTTCAGCATCCAAAATTCAACATTAGTCCCCGAGATGACAAATGGCACCTTAGAGCTGCTCACTGCTGGCCTTGTCCTGGAGCCCTGGCAGGACCCCGATATTCCAACAGGGTTGTTTTCAGCTGAATGTCCACCACGGCCTTTAGGGTTTGTCACCTTTGCTCTGTGTGCTGCCAGCTGCTTTCCTGCATCCCACAGGCAGCTGGGAATGGATACTGAGTGTTGGATCCTTTGCCCAGCTGTGCTGAGCCACAAGACATTTGCTTGAGCACCAAGTGCAGCATCATGTGTAGAGGAGTGAGTGCTCTCACCTTCCCACTGCTCTGCACCTCGATAGCCCTCTGCTCCTGGAGAGAAGTTTCAGATCTCTGTGCAGGGCTGTGCCCAGCAGCTCTGCCCTGGCTCCTTCCCAACCCCTCCCCAGTTGCCCCCACAGCTGCTCCAGGTGTTTCCTTGGGGGGTTTTCCTGATCTCCATCCAAGCCTGGCAGGCCTGGGAACACGACTCCATTGATGGGCAGGATGGAGAAGCTGGCTAAGAAAACACCATGTGCTGCTGGAAACATCTCCATAACGGGATCCCCTTGGATTCAACTCTTCCCTAATAAATCAGTTCTTCACCAAGTCACCTGTTGGCCCTGGGGAGGGCTCTGCCATGGGTCTGATCCTGCCTGATCCTGTTGTAGAGATACAAATTCATGCCCTGTAGTTGCCTTGATACCACCTTCTTCTTGCCTTCTACCTGCCCTGATTTGGCTTTTCTCCAGTGTCCTTTGCTCCCTTTGGTTTTCATCCAGTTTCTGTTCCCTCCCCCACCCCGAACTCAACCCCAATTCTTTATCTCTCCCTCTGTGCTGCTCTTGCCAAAACCCACCTGCCTCTTCCATTTCTCCATCCCCTCTTGCTTTTAGCAGGAAAGTTATTCATGGCATTGCACTGCCCCAGGCAAACTCCAGAGCAAAAATACCTCGGGAGCAAAGGGGCATGGCTGGGGTTAGCAGGGCAGGCAGGGCCACATCCAGCCACAGGCAGCCCAGCCACGCTGGGAAATGGCCTTGTGTGCAAAGGGAGAACTGCTGTGGGTGCCCCAGCTCCCTGTGTGGCCACAGCTGTGGTTTATACTCATCTGCAGGGCTCTTCTCTCCAGCTCTGGGGACTTGTGCTTGTCCTGAAGAGCTGCTGTGAGTTGGTGTCAATGCTCGTACAGTGACCCCCATTCCCATCACCTGGTCTGTGAGAGCTGGGAGGTATAAACAGGTACTTGTCCCCTTTTATGTATCTCAGTTACTGTCCAAAACCAGATCTGTTTTGATTTTCCTCTCTTGTGATTCTGGAACAAGTTCTCCTGGTGTTTAATCCACTCCCAGAATTCTGCAGGTCTAGAGATGGAGAGAAGGAAACTGAGGAAAAGAGCAGCAAGAACACACCAAGGAACTGCAGCATCACCCAGCCAAGGGGACAATCCACCCCTGGCGGGAGCAGAGGCCAGGACACAAGTGCAAGTGAGGTGGGAAACCCTTTTGCAGCCACCTTTGCCAGCAGAATCCTGCCTGTTTGCCTGGACAAGCAGCATGGAAGACAGAGGAATAAAGATCAGCACCTTGTGCTGATCCAGGTTGGGACTGCTGCGTTACTGACTTGAGAGAGGGGGAGAAGGATCCTCTCCCTGCTATCCAAAAACACCCTGAGGTCACCTGAAACCAGCACATTTTATTGAAAAAACACACAAAAAAAAACAAATTAAAAAAATCTCCTAAGAGCTGTTCCCCTCCCCCTGTGCTGAGCTCTCCAGCTCTCCGTGTGCCCAGAGGCTCTGGAGCCACAGCCCGTGCAGGTGTTGGGGGGCTGAGGGCTCTGCTCCCATCCTGGG
This sequence comes from Formicarius rufipectus, assembly GCA_013399695.1. Classification (NCBI taxonomy): domain Eukaryota; kingdom Metazoa; phylum Chordata; class Aves; order Passeriformes; family Formicariidae; genus Formicarius; species Formicarius rufipectus. The sequence goes on along the minus strand of VXAU01004704.1, from coordinate 75,198 downwards.
AATGGGATGGGGGGGTTGCTGAAGGGAGAGGGGGATACAGAGCAGGAATCAGAACTGCCAGTCAGGGCTCACATTTCCTCCTGCTCGGGCTGTGGGAAGAGCTGGGTCAGGTTTGAACAGGAGCTTCAGTCTGGGGCTCATAGCCCAAGGTCAGAGGGGATTTTGGCAAGGCAGACAGTGACTCGTGCGTTGGGTTGTTTGTACAGAGATAACCCAAGGCCCTCCCCAGCCCTCAGCCTCCAGAATCTAAGGTTTTGGGGGGCAGAGCGGGATGGCCACCCCCTCCTCTGGTCCATGACTCCAACACCATGTGTGGGCACAGCCCCAAGGCTGGCAGAGCTCCAGGAGTGTTTGGTGATGCTCTGGGGCACAGGGGGTGACTCCTGGGGTTGGTCCCGTGCAGGGCTGAGGGTTGGACTCGGTGGTCCTTGTGGGTCCCTTCCAGCTCAGCACATCCTGTGGTTCTGAGATCCCCTTCCCTGCTGGTGTGTCTGACCCTGGGCAGCCCCTCTCCTGCCCTGCTTTGGGCAGCACAGCATGAAGGTGCCCAGCCTGATATCAGACCTCCAGATGCTCATGTAGTACAATTATTAATTGCCATTAACATTAGTAAGGGAGGGCATGTGCACTCCTAAGGAAGTTTTGGAGCATGAGTCTGAGTCCCAGCTGAAGGAGTGATGTTGTCCTGGTCTTATCTCTGTGTGTTGGGGGAATTCAGTTGGACCTGAGAGCACCCTGGGGCTTGGGAAGAGGAATGAATGCTGTAGGTACATTTGAGCCTGGGCTGCCTACCACTGATGTGGAGTTTTTTTCCACAATTTCAATAAGAATTCATGTAAACATCCAAAAAGTTCCACTTTCAGAGAGCCTGAAGAGATTCTGGTGGGGAAGCAAGACCCTTTTCAGAGCATCACCCCTGAAGTGTCCCTGTGCTCTGAGGCAGCTCCTCAGCCTGTGAATGAGGCACAGTTTTCCAACCTCACCTCCCCTGGAAATGAAACTCTGGCTGCTCTGGCTTGTCTTCAGGGTCCAAGCTCCTGAGCAGCCTTCAAGGCAATCCCTGAGAACATAAAGCCTGTCCCACAGTCACTTAAAAACTTGTGGTTGGTCAGGTCACCACTCTGGCTGCATTTCTCATCCCAAGGGATGAATTTGGTCATTTAAAAAGTAACCAAATGTAAAAAAAGAAAGATACAGATTCTAGAGCATGAGACCAAAGAGGTTTATAGTGTTTAGTGGCTGTTCCTTGATTTTTGTGTACTTCAGTTTCTGATCTTTGATATGAAATAGATGAAAACTGACTCAGTTCTCCCTGATTGAAATAATTCTCTGCTAATAAATGGAAATACAGTAATTTTGCAGCCTTCCAAGAGGCCAGAGTTGCAGGTCAGTGATGTGATGATGCAGTTGCATTCAGCTGCAACCACCAGCTTCTTCCTATGCCTTTGGGTTCCACATGAGATACTAGAACTTTTTGTAGGGACTGGGTCAAATAACTCATGCTTGTGGAATTAAAAGGAGTTGGTTGGGAAGTTTGGAGTCATTAGCAATGATGTTTAACAAACCTTGTGTTACTGAAGAAGTTCTGGGGAGGAGGGGAGAGGTCCTGTTGAATAGTAGACTGTCCAGGAAATGATGGAAAAGCTGACATGAGAAGGAATATAAATCTGTCTTCAGCTGCAAACTGAAGAATAAGAATAAACAGACAGCTGTCCAGGGAGCTGTTCCTTCCACGCCTGCCATTTGTCTCCCTCTTTGATCAGTTCAGTAGGACATGCTCCTCTTTTCTGGGGATGGAGGATACTTTCTGTCATTCAGTTGATGTAGTGACAGATTGTGTTCTGTTTTAAAAATAAAACCAAAGTTATTGTCCATTCTGAATCAATATGAATGAGACTGATGAAGGAATTGGAAGGGCATTATTCTCTCATAGGGATGTTACAGAAGGGTTTGTTCCTACTGGTGATGGGATGAGTATAAATTATTATCAGTAAAAGTTGCAGAGAACCTAAATAATTTTGTGCAATTAAAACCAGAAGCCAGGATTAAATAATACTCTGCTTTACATTATAACCAAGATTATTCAAATAGCATGGTTGGACTCATCCACTTCATGCAAACACTGTGCAGACCCTGAAACAGGAACCTCTTCCCTCTGCCCCAGCAGGCACTTCTTGAATGCAACCACCTTATTTCTCCATCCAGTGTAAAAAGTCTCAGGAGTGGGTTTTAGCCCAGTGTCGGGGGGTGTGGAGTGTGAAGGGGGGTCCATTGTGTTTAGCCCCTCTCCAGCTGTGGGTTCCAGGTCAGCAAAGCCCAGCTCACCCTCCAGAGCAATGAGGGTGCAGGCGAAGCAGGGATGGCACAACCTGCTGCTGGACACACAGATCCTAAAACAGCACCCAGGGGAACCCTGAGCACTGTCAGGGAAAGGGCCCTGAGCTGGTAAAAATCTTACTGAGACATTTGCAAAAAGTGCCTGCCCCCCTTTCCCCCCTCATCAGGGGTCTGATCAAAGCAAAAGCATTCAGAGCAGGCTCTGAAGGAAAGCAGATGCTGGGGATGGGGGAACTCCAGCCCTGTGTGGTCTCATATCTCTGTTCCTACCATTGCCTTTGGGGACTGATGAGGTGTCCTCCAGGTGAGAGGCTCTGCAGCACATCCACAGTGCCCAGAACTACCTGGGATCCCCCTCCCAGCACGATGCCACTTCTTAGATCTCTGAGTAATCTACACTGCTCAGCCTCTTCTCCCCCAATTAATAATGTTGCTGTCAGTTTGGATTACAGCCCTCTGCCTTCTTTGTCTCAGCTTAAAATACTTGTGGTTTCATATTCTGTCAGAAGAGATATATAAGAGAAGAGCTGTGTTCAAAGTGCAGATGATGATGGAAAAGGAATGTGTTGCTACAAATTCCTGCCAGAGCCTTTATTGGATTCCTCAGGACATATTGAAAGGCAAAAATATAGGGAGGGAGTGAAGAGTATGGGGGGAACAGGGAACTCGTGGGAGCTGCATAATGTGGCTTTGGGGGAGAGATAAGACAAGCCTGTGGTCTGACCAGAGATAACAGTGAAAGTTTCTACAGTTATCTGGGCAATTTCTATCATTCCAGTTAGGGAAAAGAACCCCCACCCAGCACCTAAAACAGAATTGAGTGCCCTGCTGAAGTTGCTTTTATGGAAATGAGAATGGCTTCTCACTGCCTCTGTGATGGGTCGACTGGACTTGGTCACAGAAATCCTTCTGCTGGAGGAACACATTTGCTGCTGCCCTGACTTTCCAGTGGCAGCTGCCACTGCAACTCCTGCAGCTCAGCAAACTCCTTTCTGAAAAACAGAAGACCCCAAACTTGTCTCAACTTGGAGCAGAACCAGTCCTTTGTAAATCATGTATCTGAAGAAGCAGTCACACCACATCCACCTCATGGGATTTATGTCTTCTGCCCTTCCTGAGGGAGACAACCTGCATGTGGCATTTACTTTTTTAAAACTTCATTTCCCATCTTCTGAATGTTTTAGTTATTTCTCAGTCTTTCAGACACATTTTAATGTAAAATGTTGTCTTTCCTTGTATCTACTCTCCCTGTAGAGCTCTGTCCCCTGTACATGAGGGATGTTGGTCATGAACATGTATTTGGTTTGCCTTGCTGACTGAAACAACAGGAGTTCCACTTATCAGACTCAGATTTTGATACCAGATTAGACTGGACACCCGTGTCTTACAGAGCAAACCCAGCCCTGATTTAAGCTGCTATCTCTGGATTAATTCTGTTGCATTTTCTATGGAATGGAAAATATTTGGCAAATTGGTGATTCTTCAAAGAGGATTCAAAACATTTAAATTAAAAATTTAAATGTTTTTTAACATCTGCTAGGAATAAAAGATGTAATGTGGATTTGAGGGTGATAAAAACAGTGGTGGGGCAGAGAAGTTTCCATCACTGTCTTCTGTAGTGCTGGGATGGATTGAGGATGCTCCTGCCAAAGTAGGACATACCCAGAGAGAAAGGGAGGTGGTCACAAACAGAATTCCTCCCAGTTCCTGGGAGAAGGACAAGTCATGCCAATAAAATCAAGGTCACACCAATAAGTCACACCAATAAAATCAAGGTCAACAGTTTTTGATGTTCCACCCTCAAGGTGCATTTATTAAACCCATTTTTATCCTAGTAGATAAACCTAATTCCAGGGAATCCTTTTGGGCTAAATCCCAGTGTGACTCAGTCAAATGACAGAGATGGAAAAGAAAGTTGGGAGATTCTTGTGTGATCTGCACAGTTGGAAGAGATGGGCAGAGGAGGATAAAGTGATGAACAAGCTGCATTCCCTGGGCAAGAAGGTGAAGAGCCAAGGGAAGAGAATTCCTGTGCTGGGGGACAGTCTGGGGGTGTCTGGACAATGAGGTGTCATTCCCTGAGCCCCTGCCTTGCTCCTCCTCACTCCCTCACCTGCATTACCCACATCCTGGGAGGCACTTCTGGAGCTCTGCTGGTCGTTCTGCATCAGAACTCTGGGTGCTTGTATCTCCCCTCCATTCAGCTCTTATCAAAGTGTCCTGCTTGCCTTGAGAGGATCAGTGCCTTGGGATAGAACGGAGAGAGTGATGTGAGGTTTGAATATTTGATCTCAGTATTTAAGCAAAGGATTTTGACAGAACATGTCACTGAAGAAGTGTTTGGGAGAAAACAGTGGTTTGTCTGAGGAAAAGTGTGATAGACCAGTGAAAGTGTTTGATAAACCCACTGTTTTCCCAAAACCACTGAATTGTGGACCAATTTGAATTGAATTTTTTTGTGTGTCTTTTAGCATGGGGGGAAGACCCCTTGGTTGCCATCACCTAGAGGTTCAGAAAACGGGTTCTTTAGTCTAAGATCTTAACGACTGAATAATTCAAATTCTCATAATACCAGAACCAGGGATGTTGCATAAAGTTACGTAATGAAGCTTCATAATCACTCCTTGGAGATACCTTATCAGGGGTAACTTGTGCTCTTCTATCCTGCTCCACTGATCCAAGTGAAAACAAGATCTATGAATCCACTTGCCTCTCTCACAGCCCCCAGGTAAGAGAGGTGCCAACACCCTCCCCCTGGAGCTGAGCTGGTTTAGGGGGGAAAGTCCATGTCAGCTGCATCTTAATTTGAAGAGTTAAATACTGCAAAACTGGGAGGCCCTGCCAAGACAGAAGCAATAGTGATATATATCCTGGGGCATGTCTCCATGTCACAGACATCATGTAATGGAAGGGAGATGTAATTCAGGAGCACAGCGTGGAAAGATGTACATTTGCAAACTCCCAACAGCCCATTCCACTGTAAATTTGGAGTTTGGCAGAAGAAAAGCTTATGATTAGAATCAGCCACTGACCAGACCTGAGACTTCCTGTGCTGCAGCCATGAAAACCAGAAGGGAGATGATCAAAGGGTGGGGAGAGCAGGGGGGGAGAAAGAAGAGGAGAACTGCACAAATGTAGAAGGTTTGTGGCCACCACATCCCTTCAGTCTGGTGGTGGCTTGTGGCTACTGTGTTTGGCATCCATGTGGTGGGGTTGAGCAGGGTAATTTCTGAAGGTCTCTGGGGCAAGGAGAGGACCATAATCCTGAAAGATGTTTTCTGAACATTGTAGGGCTGACCCTCTATTGCTGCTGGATGGCAAATAAGGGCACAGTCATCACCAACCAGCCTTGCCATGAGGAGGAACAGAGGGGAAAGTGACTCATTTGTGACCAAGAGCCAAAGGGGAGAACCTGAAGATTATGGGGTAAATGAGAGACCATGCCCTGACTGTCCTCAGGGGCTCAGCACTGCCCTGGGACAGGCACTCAGAGCACGGTGTGTCCTCTCTTGGGTCTGACATCGAGTGAAAACCTCTGCCTGAGTGTGCTCTGAGCATCAGCACTGTCAGGTGTGTTCCAGGTGTCCATTTCCGTTTCAGTAGCCAATTCATCAATTCCTGATCCTGGTGCCACCACACACCATGTCAGCAAATCCCTCCCAGAGAAGACCTCACTGCTCCAGGTTCTTGCACTCATATCCTGAGGGGTATTTTCAATTGGGAAATTTCTTCCTGGCATGCAAGTCTGTTCTCATGTCACCACTGAGGCTTCATCCACATGGAGAGCAGATGGACCCTGGATGGAACCTGCACAAAACACCTTCTCAATAGTGCTTAGACAGTTGCTTTCTTTTACAGAAATAATTTCTCTTATAGGAATTTATCTCTAATTTATTTAAGAAGTCATCTGAAAAAAAGAAATTATTTCTAAGTAGTAATTATTTATTATTATAAAATTATTACTTTAAATTATTTAAAGAAAAATTAGCACAGGAAAAGGAAGCCTTTGCCCTGTTGATGTCCAGCCCATGATACACACCAGTGATGAAATTACCCAGTTATCTCTAAACTCTCACATCTCTTCATTTTCTTTCTACTTTCTTTTCCCACCACTGGGTTCTCAACCCCTTCTCTTGTTGTCCCAAATGTTCCTTTTATTTATTGGTCAGAGAGAAGTTCCCCAGTTTCATGTGTTTCCCATAAAAATCTGTTCCTTTTTCTATTTTCTGTTGATTTTCTGGTGTGAGGTCCCTCACTGTTGTTGTCAACCCCACCTTTTGCTGTATATAACAATGCTTGACCTCAGACCTTGGATTGCTCCAGCTTTGGGGAAGTTCCTTCTTGTTGGGGGCAGTTGTTTCTCCTGCTCCTTTTCCCTCCCTGTATTCCCATTCTAACACCACCCTGCACCAAAACTGAGCCCAGATGTCAGGGCTGGGTAAGGCAGTTGTCTCCAGGTGTGCCCCTGGGATTTCTGGGGTGTTGTGTGAGTTCCTGGGCACATGGCAGGGGCTGTAGACAGGACATGTGTATCCCAGGAGGAGAAGGATGTAGGCAAGCACTGCAGGGGCTGTTTGAAAGCCTCATTTGTCCCTCCCTCCCCCATTCCCTGCTCCCCTGGACACCCAAGAACAGCCAAATGGAGAGTCAGGGCAGCAAGAACAGGTAGGGCAGGTCTGCTGTGCCTGCACCCAGCAGAGTGAGGGGCACTGCAGGCCCCTCCATCGGGGAATGGCTCATCCTGCCCGGGGGACGCTGGCGATGGATGCGGGGTCAGCTCTGCCGGCGCTCCCGGGTCAGGCAGCTCCTCAGCCACGCCGAGCTGTCCAGCCTGGGGCACCTGGAGCTGCATTAAAGATTAAACAAGAGCTGGGGGGTCTGGGGAGTGTGTTGGAGCCTCTCCAGGGTGGGTGGGCAGTGGTTGGCCCAAGCAAGTGGATTTCTGCCGCAGCGGCCCCGACTTTAGATCTTTCAGCCGAACAAACTGGCGGCATCTCTGTTGAGACAAAAAATGCCTCTGGCTAAAATTCCACTATCTGACCTCAGAAGGGCTCCAGCTGCTTCTGCCACCAACAGAGAGGCTTGAGGAAGAGTTTTACAGAGGTTGGCCATGCTGGAAGAGAAGGCCACTTCTTCTGAGGGCCTGGCAGGACAGAGCCTTCCTCCTCCTCCTCACTGTCCTTCCAGCACTAGTGCAGTCACAGCGTGGTCAGAGCACTGGCTCTTGTCCAGAGAGTGCCACCTGCCATGACATTGACTGTAGGACCTTGTCACCTCTCCCAGGGCGAGAGGATGAAATGGTTGCCTTGCTGCCCAAGCTCGTTCTTCATGCCTCCAACCTCCAAAATCAGCACACTGCAATTGCTGTTCCCACTGGAACACAAACATTTCCATGGCTTCAGGAAAACACTTTCCATCTGAGGTGTGCTGGGTGGTGTGGGCCAGTTCACACACCTCCCTGCTCTGCAGGGCTGGTAGTGTGTTTGTTGGGTGTCAGTGTGCAGGGTTGACGTGTCTGTTCTGACTCCCATGGCCATGGGACCACGTTCATACCTGACTTTGAGCACCCACGAATTGTCACCACCAGCTGTGCCTTCAGAGGTGACTACAAAGCTTGGCTCTGGAGGGAGTGGGAAATGGTGTGTCTGGCTCTTTGGGTGCTGTCTGGAGCTGTGATGGCTCAATGCCACCCCGCAGACCCTGCCCTTCAGATCCACAGCCTTTCACTGGGCCTCAAATTCACAGCCAGCTTTGGGTAATTGGAGAAAGAAGAGCAGAGGAAGAGATTCATCCAGAGTAAAGTGCTACGGCAGAGTTACAGCCATGAAGTACAGGTGGGACTCCCTATCCCTTCTGGCAGGAATTGAACACTGTCCACTTCAAGGATTATCCATTTCAATCTGTGAATGTGACATGAATCTTCCTAAGGAGTCCTGACATGAATCTGTGCCAAGGGAGGGTCTGGTTGAATATTATGAAAAGGTCCTTCCTCCAGAGGGTGGTGGGCACTCAACAGGCTCCCCAGGGCTGTGGGCACGGCCCCAAAGCTGCCAGAGCTCCAGGAGCCTTTGGACAATGCTGAGGGACAGGGTGAGATTGTTGGAGTGTCCTGGGCAGGGTCAGGAGTTGGACTCGATGGTCCTTGGAGGTCCCTTCCAGCTCAGGATATTCTGTGGTTCTGTGATTGCATGACATGGTGAGGGCTCTTTATCGGATTCCTCAGCTAATTCAACATCCCCACCTGAGCTCTGGGCTCCCAAGGGCAGTGGAAGAATCAGGCCTACAAAGGAGGAACAGTCTCTACAAAAGACCAGATGAGTTGCCCTGAGCCTTTTTCTTTCTGTGAGTATGAGCAGAGCCTAAGGCTGCTCCTTGACATCTCACTTTCATCCCATCCATGCAGTGCCAGGCCCTGCACACTCCCAGGTGTTCCTCCTGCTGACTGGGGGTGACGTTTTCAATGGCAAGAATGACATTAATTGGAACATCTTTTAGCTCTTCTGGTCCTCTAGGACTGCTTTGGCTCATGGGGCTTCCTGCTCTTCATCCAGACTGACTGTAAAGCTTCCCCTCCATGGGCTCCCACCGGGGTTTGCCAGAAAAGCCTCTCAGAACAGGGGCTGCCTCTGCTATTTTTATCAGCTGAACATTCTGCATTTTGTGTGATACAAGGGAAGTGTTATTCATTTACTGGAATTATCCTTTTATCAAGTCAGTTTCCTATTGCATTTCACCCTTCACTGCACTGGCAGTTCATTCTTTTAACAAGGCTGTTTCTATTCTTGAAGGTATATTTAAGAGGTTTTGTAATTTCACCGTGAGATACAGAGCGTTTCCTTTTCTTCTAAAGAATGTGTTCCAAGCATCCTTAACTCCTGCAGAACTTGGAGCAGCAATGAACAAACGTGTGGAGAAATTAAAAGATAACAAACAGGGTCTCATGGAAACTTCCCCTAAATTATCTTTGGAAAGAATCTGTTATTGTATGTTAATTTTAAACACTTTTTACTTGTCAGAGTTTGTTTTCTTGCTTCGAGTTGCAGCCTGTGTTTCCCCAGCCCTGACTTGTGCTGGAAATCTCCTCCTGGGCCCTTTTGTGAGGGTTTCTGAGGGGTTCAAGCAGCAGTGACCAAACTGCAACGTGCCATCCAAGGAGCTCTCAGCTCCAACACCGGTGAGGAGTGGGTCTCCCACAAAGCAGGATATTGTGAGGAAGGAATCAGGCAACAGGGCAGAGGGGTGAGGCTGAACTCTGCCTCTCTGGGGCCGTGGGGACAGCACAAACCAGGAGACAAATTGGAAGGGTTGAATGCCAAGAGTCAGAGCACACCAAGTCGTGGCACTTCCCGGTAGCTCGTTGTGAAGCAGCAGCAGAAATTCCCCCGTGGTGGGTGTTTGTTAATCACTGTGAGAGATTAATTTGCAGGAAGGGCAGTGAGTGAGCCCTCAGAAGCTCCACTTGCTCTGATGGGTCCCAGAGAGGGCTCAGAGTGAAGTGGTGGAAGGACAAATGTGTGGAGAGATTTTTTTCATTACATCTGGCCACTTTTTGACTCTGGGCTTTTACATCCTGAGCAATGATTGTCATTTCTATCTTTTTTTTTTCATGATCAATCAAAAAAATTTCTTCCAAGGCTTGATGAGTCAGAGGTCTGGGTGGGGGAGTCACTTGTGTGGGAAAAGCTTAGCATGGGAGGTTTTAAGAAGGCAAGGGAAATATGTGTATCTTCATGGAGGAGTCAGAGGTAAGAGGGTCTTTTTTAACCTCAGATTTTATGATGGATCAACATGGTGCAGAGCAGCATCTTGGGGATTTGGGGAATGAGCTTCACTTCTGGAAGACAAACCATAAAAGGAATGCTGTGTTGGTTTTTTTTCAGTTCTTTTTGGCCCATGTCTGAGCTCCCCCAACCTCCTCAAATGCAGCGCCACATAAGAAGAGGCAAAAAAAAGAGATGCTTTAGAACATTCCAGCCTGCAGGTGGAAATTGCACTTGAAATAAAATCTGGTTTGCCCACAGAGAAATAGGGTTATAAGGAAATTCAGGTAGAACTCGGCTAAGAATTCATTTGTGACATTCTTCTAAACCAAATTAACCTAATACAGTAATTCTCTCTGCATGGGATGAGCACACACAGACTTTGTCCCAAGGACTAGAAATAACCTCTCCATGTGCTTGTCAGAACAAGTATACTGAGTGAACAAAGCAGACAGAAGAATGTAGCAGGTATCCTGGATTCAAAGTCCACCAAAGATCTCATGGATGAATATATGAGTAGGGCAAGCAGGTAGGACACTTCCCCAGGTTGATCTTCCGGTCTCCAGAAGTGGGCTCAAAGGCTCAAAGAGGAAAACATTTCTGGAGGAACTAAAACCTCTTCAGTAAAGTGTAAAAACAGATCCCAAAGACCAGACACAGGCAGGTGGGGTGAAATCCCTGTGACTGCTGACATTAAGGACCGAATTAATCCTTGCTGGTGGCCGTGGGGAAGAGCAAAGTGGAGATGGTTTGTAGGAAGCTGAGCAGCCACTGCTTTGCCCCTGCAGAAGCAGAGCAGGCTGTGGGCCAGCCCTGAGTCACTGCGGGTGGTGTCACCAGCCAGGCTTTGGATGAGACTGAAGTGCTGGATGAGGGTGGGCAAGACACGATGGGTGACTGGGTTTGTTCCTGCAGAGGCAGCTGCCAGATCAGCTTCTCCTCCTGAACTTCCCTTGTGGAGGTCCCTTTTGGAGGTGCACTGAGGTACATTACCAGGACAGCGACGCAGGGGTGGAGAGGACACACAGCTGGATAGTCCTCCCTTGAAACAGCCACATGAAAACGTGGGAGATACTCATGGAATGCCCACAGGGAGTCTGATCTCAGTGGAGCCTGCCAGCCCTCCTGTGCATTCACATGGGACTGTCCCCACCGCCCTGGGGGGAGAGGGTTGTGCAGAGGGTACCATGGGGTGTCACACAGCAGTCAGGGTGGAGCTTGCCCATACCCCTGGCACTGCCAGTTCCTCTCCACAGGTGTTTCACGAGGGATGGAGTCTCTGCTGACACATGGGTGACCCTGTTTTGCCTGGGTCCTTTATGAGATACAGATTCACTGCACTGGGGGAGGTACCAAACTCACAGTTGTCCTGGGTTTGACTGAGATGGAGTTGATTTTCTTCTTAGTGCTGGCTTTTGAATTTAGTGAGATTCCTGTTGATTGCACACCGATGTTTTGCTGTTCCTGACTAGTGTTGACCTCAAACCAAGGATCTTCTGTTTCCCTTGCTCTGCCAGCAAGAAGGTGCTTGAGAAGGTGGGAGGGAGCAGAGCTGGGCCAGGTGACCTGAACTGGCCCAGGGATATTCCACACCATAGCAGGTCATTCCCAGTATATAAACTGCTGATCACTGCTGGGGCTGGGCTGGGCACTGGTCAGTGAGTAGTTATGTTGTGCATCACTGGGTTTTATTCCTCTATCTCCTTTCCATTACTATTATTCTCATTATTATTGATACATTATATTTTGTTTCAGTTCTTGAACTGCTCTTTTCCCGCTTCACTTCTTTTGGATTCTCCTCCCCAGGGGTCTGTGTGGGGGCTGAGTGAGTGGCTGTGTGGTGTTTTAGTTGCTGTCTGGGTTTAAACCACGACACAGGTACCTTCTGCTACTTAAGTGCCCTGGTACTTCACTGATTGGGATTTGTTCTCAGTTTCTCCTGCCACCTTCCCTGGGGATTTCTCCTGGCCACAGCCAGGGACACAGCACTGAGCAAAAAGGATCTTGGGCCTGACTCAGGTTTGACGATCCTGTGTCTTCATGTCTAAGCCAGGAGGGCTCTGTTCACCCTGTGCATCTCTCAGCTGTATTTGACTGTAATGTTCACACTTCATGTAATTCTGGGAAAAATTATAGCTGTCTTGTTGATAGGGTATAGAATGAGAGTAGTTTAAAAAAATACCTATTTTGAGATGTAGTTCAGCAAACCAAAATGGTGACCAGATGAAGTATATTCCCACCGTGTCTAAATGAGAGTTAACGTCTTAGCTGGGAGTGAGAGTGAAAGGGTCCCTCTACTGAATTGTATAAAACCATCAGAGTTAAAGAGAAAGTAGGTTCTTAGACAGCAAGACAAATTGAAGCTCCCACATCTGCATTTCAAAGCCTTCATTGTCCCAAGGCAAGACAAACAAAATGGTATTTGCATATTCCGTGACTCTGGAGCAGTGTCCAAAGGCATCAGCCAAATGGAAGAAAGGGAGAGAAGGGAGCAAAATTAGCACACAATGTGTTCCCTCCAACTGAAAAATGAGATAGAAGGAGTAGGAGGGGAAGCTCCTAAGAGAGTCCTTTGATGCTTGTTTTTTCTGAAAGGGGAAAGTACATGGGAGGTTGTGATTTACAACTGCAGTTCAGCGATAGCTAAATCTGACTTGAGGGCTTCCAGTGATCCAGCCCCACGACTCAGCATGATGAGCTGGAATAAACTTCTTGTGCCAGCTCAGGTTTGTTCAAACAGGGCTGATTGGTGCACTTTGTGCCAGCATGTTTCGTGTCAGATGTGCCAGGCAGAAGCAGAGTTGTGTGGGGCCTCCCTTGGCTTGTCTGTGGGTCTTTCCATCAACCCCTCTGTGCTCTCCTCCTGCCCATGGAACCTTCCAGTCGCTGCCTCCACACATCACCTCTCCCTCCACATGTAGCTCAGGGCCTTCCACGCTCCTTTCCACTTTGCATATTCAGCATCTCTGTCCCTGTCCTTGTCATGGACCTTCACAGGGGCCTTGCCTGGCTCGGAGCTTCCCCACCAGCCTTCCCTGCCACGGTAGCACTGCCCTTCCAGCACTGGGGTTGTGTCCTCCCCAGGCCAGAGCCACACTCTCAGCCATGATGGGATCCGCTGCAAACAATTCATCCCTTTTTGACTCCTGCAGACAGAATTCTGCTCATGGAAGCTCTGATGACACCCAGGCAGAGCCTCCTGTGGGGGTGTAGGACGTTGGAGAAGTGTAGGACCAAGGACAAAGCTCTGGAAAAGGACAAGGAGAGTGGTGGTTCCTCATTACTGAAGAGGAATTCTGCCTGTGCAACAAGGATCTTGGATGGAATTTGTGACAGGACAGACACCTTGTGTAGAGAGCATGGGGGAAAGGGTGCCAGGATAACTTTTCTCTCCATGGAAGTGTGGTGTCCTGGAGAAGAGAGCACATCCATGGGAAAGCAACTGGCAAGGAAACCAAACCTTGTTAACAAGAACCTTATCAACTGAACCATGACAACAGTGCTGGTGGAAGGAGACCCTTGGAAGGCTCCAGCCCAGCCTTCCTTGGAGCAGGATGAGCCCAGGGCTGGGTGAGGATAGCCAGGGCTCTGTACGACTGGACCCTGTAAGTGCTGGGGGATGAAGACTCTCCTGGCAACTGGCCCAAGGCTGCATCACTCTCCTGGAGGGTGAGTGTTTCTGAATGCCCATCCTGAACCTCCTGAGCCCCAGTTCGTGCTTGTTGACCCTTCCAGTGCTGTCTGGCACCAGTGAGAAGAGTTTGGTTCTGCCATTCTTGTATAATGGCCCTGCAAAAACTCATGAGCTGCCCTTAGACCCTGTTCAGTCTCCCCGAGCAGAAGAGGTGGTGCCTTCCCTCCACCTCTGCTAAAGCAGCCCTGGCCCTCTGCCTGCCCTGGCAGATCATGTGCCCCAGGCCTTGACCATCTTGGTTGCCTTGACTGCTCCCTCTCCAGTTTCTCCATGTTGCTTCTGAACTGGGAACTCACAACTGAACACAACGTTCCAGGGGCAGCTTTCCCAGCCCTAAGCACTGACAACAACTTCCCTCTGCCTTCAGCTGTGCTCCTCCATACACACCCCAGCAAGCAGCTGGTCCTGTTTGCAGAGGCTGCCAGCTCATATCCACCCTGGCATCCTCCAGCACCACCAGCCATTGGCAGCAGGATTGCAGCTCATCCAGTCTACTCCCAGTTCAGCTGAGCCTTCTGCTTTTCCAGCCCAGATTTTCCCAGCCTGCCACTGGCATTGCTGGGAATGATGATGAAAAATCCTCCTTAGTTGTTCCTGGCCAGCTGGGCTCTCCTGTTTCCTCACTCTGCACTTTCCAGGTCTTTGAGTGCTTTGCTGCTCCCAGGCTTGGAGACTGTGCCTGTCCCTGCCATGGGCTTTGGTCAGAGCTGTGCCACACCCCACTGCCCCCCACCCCAGTGGGCAGTCCCAGCCTGAGAACACCAAGAGCTCTGCTGGGAGCTCTGCTTTCCATCCCTTCCCCAGAACAGCTCCTCTTTTCTTTTCCAAAAGGGACGCACCAGTGTCTGTACATGAATGTGGACACAGCCACACACACACAGAGTCACACAGACACAGAGACACACACACACAGACACACAGACACAGACACACAGACACAGTCACAAACACACAGACACAGAGACACAGACACACACACAGAGACACAGACACAGTCACACACAGAGTCACACCCATAGAAGCACACAGACACACGCACAGACAGAATCACACAAACACAGAGACACACACAGAGACACACACAGACACAGTCACACACACAGAGACACACAGTCACACAGAGACACACAGACAGACACACAGACAGACACACACAGACACACACAGACACAGTCACACACATAGAGTCACACAGTCACAAACACACAGACAGAGACACAGACACACACAGACACAGTCACACACAGAGTCACACCCATAGAAGCACACAGACACAAGCACAGTCACACACACGCAGACACACAGAGTCACACACAGAGTCACACCCATAGAAGCACACAGACACAAGCACAGTCACACACACGCAGACACACAGAGTCACACACAGAGTCACACCCATAGAAGCACACAGACACAAGCACAGTCACACACACGCAGACACACAGAGTCACACACAGAGTCACAAACACACAGGCGCAGAGACACACACAAAGACACAAGGCACATCTGCAGTCAGTCACAGCACACAGGCACAGATCATATCACAGAATGCTTGGGTTGGAATGGACATTAAAGCTCATCTCATTCCAATTCCACTGCCATGGGCAGGGACACCTCCCACCAGCCCAAGGTACTCCAAGCCCTGTCCTGCCTGGCCTTGGACACTTCCAGGCATGGGGCAGCCACAGCTTCTCTGCCCAACCTGTGCCAGGGCCTGCCCACCCTCCCAGGGAAGGATTCCTTCCCAATATCCCATCTATCCCTGCCCTCTGGCACTGGGAAGCCATTCCCCCTTGTCCCATCCCTCCATCCCTTGTCCCAAGTCCCTCTCCAGCAATCCTGGAGCCCCTTTAGGATCTGGAAGGGACTCGGACATCTCCCTGGAGCCTCCTCTGCTCCAGGTGAACACCCCCATCTCTCCCAGCCTGGCTCCATGTCAGGGGCTCCAGCCCTTGGAGCAGCTCCATCGCCTCCTCTGGACTTGCTCCAGCAGGTCCATGTTCTTCTTATATTTGGGATACATATGGACACACAGGCTCTTATACCCGTGGAGATCCAACCCCTGGGGCTGCCTGGGCAGCACAGGTGGCAGTGCCAGGGCACTGGGCATGTGGTGACATCTCTGTCCTACCAGGGATCCATCCCACGACTCATCTTGCAATCCCAGCTCAGAGGTCCAGGCCAGGTACTGACTTTCCTTCCACTCATTTCAGGGACATCCAAAGAGGACCTACAACCACCAAGAAGGTCATGAGGAGGGACCTGTTGCCTACTTGGAGGACATACTAATTTTCCAAGCTATGGAGGTGACCACTGTGATTGTCTTGCTTGAGTTCTGTGACACTTGAGGCTGGACTCTTGAGGACATGGATACACTGCCCCAGGGTGATGCACAGCCTGTGTGGAGAACATCTGGAGTAAGGGAAGGTGAACACATGCACTCCTGGAAAAGGTGAAGCATTTCAGAGATGTTGGAATCAGACTCATCTTGGCCTCTGACTATGATCCAGTCTGACCTGGGATGTTTCCATGGGATCCATCACCTCCTGTCTTCCCAGTATGTCATGTGCCTCCTACAGTCAGGTCTGGGTTGGACTCATGAAGCAAAGACAGGCAATGTAAAGCTCAATGTATTCACCACAGTTACTCCTACAGAGTGACCCTCCAGGCTCTCCTTTGTCCCCTCAGTCACCTCCTGTGCATTGTTAGTTTTGGTTCCAGCACTGCCATGACAGTAAATACCCCAATTCCCATGTGAACTGAGGTTATTTCTGTGACAGGGATTTGAAAAGTCACAGGGATTTGGTTGGCAGAACCTGCAGGGTTGATCCAGGGGCCTGCAAGGGAAAATACCACCTGACAATATGAAACGTAGCAAAATCACATGTTTATTGTTTCTGTCCACTCCATGCAGGTTACAGCCAGCATTCATGAGAGTGTCTCAGCAAATCCATCATGATGATTTTCCTTCCTTGTTCTTAAACTAGAGACACTCAACAACAGGCTGTGCCGTTGCTGGTAGTTTCAGGTGAGCTCCCTGACCCAAACCCAACCTCTTCTGCTAAATGATCTTTTTTTCCCCATCATCAGGGAACAGGAACACACTATTAGTGTTAGAAAAGGATCAAATCTGCCACTGCCAGCCCTCCACCCTCCCAGGTACACTGCACAGTCATGCAGAGCATCTGAGGGGTATTTAAGGAGATCCAAGGGACTGGGGCATCCTGGTAGGCAGGTTGGATGATGTTGAGAAAAGCCAGGTGGATCCAGGGATGCAGGTGGGAATAACAACAGTTGCTGACCTTTGAGAGGCTCAGTGACACACTCGTGTTACTTGGTCTCAGCAGCAACCCCTCTGAAGAGCTCTGGGATATTCACTGAGCTGAAATACTCCTGACTGGTAATTGTGAAGCTTGGTGGCACTCCAGAAGACTGGCAGAGTCTCCAAGCTTCCCAAAGACAATAGGATCATGAAAAACTGGTAACAGGCTCATGAACCCACACAATGGTCTGTGACCCCAGCGAGGGCACAAAGCCAGTATTTGCTTCAAGGGTCTCTGGAGCCTTTGCTTGATGTTCCCTGTTCATTTTAATCCCATTTTGTTCCATGATTCCTCGTCATGGAATAGGGTGCATTAGTTCCCGCTCATCCCTAATGAGCCGTTCACAAATCCCTTTCTCTGAAATATTTCCCCCTGAGATTCCTACTGGAAAATACTGGGCAGAAATTCATGGACACTGCTGAGTCCCCAAAGCATTGGGGCTGTGGACATGTATCCTGTGGACAATACATGGAAGTGGGAATGAGAACACTTCCTTTGTATCAAGGGCTTTGCCCCAGGTTTCCAGAAGGATTTTGGTGTAGCTGAAAGTCTCTTGAAAGTGTTTAAAACTTCAGAGAGGGAAAAATTTAAATGCCTGACAAGGAAGAGTAGTGAAGAGGGCACCAAAATACATCTGCTGTGAGCAATGTCTTACCTGGGGGCTCCAGGAGATTCCAGTTTGGCAGAAAATACCTGTGGGAATTTCTGCAGAGAATACTGTGATATTTTCAGGGAGTGCTGAGTGTCCTAAAGTGTGAGATTCCCAGGGGAATTTGAGCCTAGAGGTGTATGGTTAGAACATAGAAAGCAACTTGTCTCCTTTCATGCCTTCCTCAGAGTGACCAAGGCAGGATCCAAGCCCTCAACACTTACGGCTTCCTTATCTCTGCCAGAGCCGATGAAACTGCTGACAATGACCAGGACAGAGGCAGACTTGGCTCCTTTGAAAAAACCAGGAGAAAAGCATTTTTGGAGGCATCTGCAGGTACCCCTGCATCTTCTCCAACTCAGCACGGCGCTCTGGACTGCTTTGCTGGCCCCAAGAGGAGCTCAGTCGGTCAGAGCATGATGCTGATCATGCCCAGGTTGTGGGTTTGATCCACTCATGACTCGGACTTGATGATCCTCATGGCCCAACTCAGGATATTCTGTGATTGGTTTGATCCACTCATGACTTGGACTCGATGGCTCCCGTGGGTCCAACTTGTGGAGGATGGCTGGGCTGTGGGCAGCCTCAGCCTTGAGAGGCTGCAGCTGTAAACTCGTAGAAGGTCTGGGAAAGCAGAAAAAGGGAAATACAACTGCGAATAACAGGATGTGTTTTGAGACTTGCCAGCATGAAGAGGGACACTGACCATCTATCAGAAGATGAGCTAAGGCTCATAATCAAGAACACATAGACAATGAGATGTAGCACATATGAGCCTGGACAGAAGAAAAAGACTCTGAAAAGATAAGCCTGCTGTTAGAAAAGTTGTTACTTGCCAACAGCCTGAGTGAGTGAGTGTCTTTAGTCCACTACACCAACAGAGCATTCTGTGATTCTACTGTGTTTCTGTGATTGTGGTACAGGACAAGGATGATCCCAAACCGTGCCCACCCTTCGACACCTGCTGGGTGAGGCCCTGCTGGGCGGGGGGACTCAGCAGCAGGTCTGACAGTTCTTGCTCACCAAAGTGAGCGGCTCAGCCTAAGGCTGGTCATTCACTGCCGACCCCTGCCCGGTCAGCTGCAGCATTACAGTGGTCAAAGGTCTCTGCAAACATTCACCATCCATTAAAGGTTGACCTTTCTGTGTGTGTTTGAGCTCTGAGCCCTCTGGTAGCTCCGGGCTCTGCCAGCCCCAGCTCAGCATTCCAGGAGTGGCCTCTCCCTCCCTGCCTCCCAGCGCTCCCCAGCAGGCTGGGAACAGCTTGCTGGCAGCTGGACATTCCTTGTGGGCACTGTCAAGTTGGCTGGTCTTCTCCCTCCAAAAAGAAACAGCAAAATGTATTTGAGATCAGAGCTCGGGAGGAAATGGGTTTAAAATGAGTTTCGTTCAATCACAAGGGTGAGTTTTCAAAGATTTGGAACTTTTCCCATCGTAATCTGTGATCAAAGCAGAAATCATGGAGTGGCAGTTAGGTTTTTCAATGGGGTCAATCAGATTTGTCATTTAAATGTAACGTGGTGGGTGGTGAGCACACTGGGATGGAGTGTTATAGTGGGCAGGGAGAGGCAGAGAAGAGGCAAATCCTTATGAGAGGTTCTGACAAAGCTGCAGAGAGCTCAGGGAGAGCTTTGCCTGACTCAAGACTAAACGAGAAACTCAGTAAAAGTGTTAAATGGTGAAGATTAGGCTTATGGCTCCATTAAAGACTTTGCTCTATGGGATTGAAAATGGCAATAAAGCATGAGCTTCACTTTAAAGGTCTGAAAATACTTTTTAAAAAGACTAGTAATAATAGTAATAATAGGAATTATTATTGTTATTATTATTGTATTTCAGTGGAAATAGGCACATGGTTGAATCTAATGCTGATCTCTTGCTGAATCAGGACCTGTAAAAACAAAGGAGAGGAACATGATGGACAGTCAGGATTAACAACTTAACACTGAACTGGTTCAAACTCCAACACTCTAATTGCAATTAAAAGAACTTCTTTTCTCTTAATTTCTAAAAGCTGAGGAGATGCTGCTCTAGGGACAGTGACTCTACCACAGCTTGTGCCATCTACACTCCCAGACTTGGCTGTGGTGCCTCCAGAGCCAGCCAACCCTTCTCCTTTTCTCCAAGCCCAAAGTTCCCTATGCAGAAGCAGCAGCCCTGGTTCCCTCTCCTCTCTCATGTTCTCAGCTTGGAGATGAAATCCAGTGCCTAAAGGCACGTTGTCCCCTCCCTGCTCTGCCAGTATGATATTTCCCCCTTCCTTCCTTTCTCCCCTATTCTGCAGTTCTCCCTCCTTTAGCCACCTCTGTCCTATCTCAGGATCTGGGAGATGCTCCTGCAAACACCTTGCTGTGCTGGCAGCCTCGTGTCACCTGTGGTTTCATGGCTCCCACTTTGGAGCCAGTTTGCATTTGTGATTTTGGCTTCAAGTGTTGCCATAATGAGCCAATATTTGCCTGAAAATAAAGCATAATATAACCTTAGGAGTGCTTATAGGGGGGAAAGGGGATTTTTTTCCTGGCACTTAGCAGTGCTCAAATTCTGACTGTCTTGGGCAGGACCTGGTTGCTGTGAAATCAACACTATCTGGTGTGTAAGGCTTTTCTTTTTCAGACCCTCAGACCCTCAAAGCTGGTTTGGGTCTGAATCTTTGAGATGGTTGTTTTCTGGCTTTCAAAACTTTTGGACTTGAAGCATTTACATCTATAAATGGGTACAGAAACAATGAATTCGTGTTTAAAGCTGCTGAAGGACTGTTCCTCATGCTGCTGGGGAGAAGAGAAAGCTGCCCCCCAAATCCTTTGTACAGCTTTCTGTTACTCTTGCTCTGGATGAAATGAGCTTTGCGGAGTTTGAAAGCGGGTGAAGATGGGAAAGGGAAGCCAAGAGGAGCAGAAAGCTTTTCCCTATTGAGGAAGGTTTTCCAGGGGACCTGGATAAAGGAGGCATCAGCATCTCTCCAAGGTCTGGCCAGGAGAGATCAGCAGACCTCAACTGCAGAAGCAACCAAGGCAGCCCAGCACTAAATCAGCCTCACGAAACAATCAGAAAGTACCTCAGAAGGTCCCCATCAAAGCCTAATTATCTGCTGACTTCTTAGACATGAGAGAATTTTCTTTGTCTATTTAATTTCATGCTTATCATCAAACTAGTCATTAAATAGCTGAGTATTAGGGGAAAAATGCAAAGCTTTCTGGTCTGTCTTGTTTAATCTTTCAGCCCCTCCCTCCCCTCCTCCCTGTCCCACTTTCTCTCTGGCACAGGCAGGCAAAGGGAAGAGCAGGCAGGGTGTTGTGCTGGGCAGGGTGGCACAGACCTGGCCTTTGGGTGGGCAGGATGTGGGGGTGCATAATCCTAGGGAAAGGCTGGCATGGGAAGTGCCCCAGTTCCACAGCAGAACTCAGCAGGGCAGCTCTGGCTGCTGGCAATATGGACTGGGCATCCCATGGGATGGAGGGGCCACTAAGAGTGGGATGAGACCCAGAGGCCTGGCCATTATAAGGAAAATGGACTCTCTGTGAGTCAGCTGAGTCATTAAGAACAGAACCAAACTGATTGAACAGCAAATGGTACTGGGCTTTCCTGTCTCATAACATATTAGTGGGGGATATTGCATGAAATTGGAAAATAAAAAATTGCAACTTGCAGAAAGGCTTTTGTACATAGGATGAATAAAGGATGTGGAATTGCTGCTTTGGGCTATACTTGAAACCAGGAACACAGAAACATTTAAGCAGAGATTGGCTACCTAAACTGATGACAACCCTCTCCCACGGGGATGATTTGCTGCTCAGCTGGGCTGTGTGTGGGTGACAGGGGCAGGACACAGCCTGTCCCAGCTCCCTCAGCCTGCCTTGGAAAACCTTGCTCTGGCCAGGGTAGGATTTTGGCTCAGTCAGCCCAGGATTCAGCCAGGGAGGCAATTCCCATGTTCACAAGGATTTGTGGCAATGTCCCCTCTGCTTCTCCAGTGCAATGTCTCTCCTTCTGAGGGGACATCACTGCAACAGCCACTGTCCAATTAACCTACACAGCAGCCCAGTCCCTCAGAAGGACCCTTGAGTGAGTGTTTTGCCTTGGTGCCAGCTCCTGCTCTCTGCCCTTTGGTTCCTGATGTCCAGAAGGAACCATTCCCCAGCAGCCACCCCCGAGCCGTAAACTTTTGACCTGAGCTAATTACTGAATTCACTTTATAGAAGTAATGAGGTTCTGAGACTCTGCAATGCCTTGGAGGCTCTAGGGAGTCCGAGCCAAAACCTGA
Source organism: Formicarius rufipectus (assembly GCA_013399695.1). NCBI lineage: Eukaryota > Metazoa > Chordata > Aves > Passeriformes > Formicariidae > Formicarius > Formicarius rufipectus. The sequence goes on along the minus strand of VXAU01004704.1, from coordinate 53,174 downwards.
GCTCCCTAATCAGTTCTGACTCTGGTTTTTTATTCATTTACCGAGTGCCCCGAGGCACTGCCACTCCTTGAGCGACCTGGGAGGAGCTGCAGTGCTGCTCTCCCCAGTCTGCAACTGGGCAAAACATCCCAGTGAGGGCTGCAGGAGCACCCAGCACCTCAGTGAGGATGGGAGGAGGGACCAGTGGGGACCAGTGGTCGGAGCAGCAAGGCCAAGAGAGTTGTGATCAAGCCTTTCCTCCAGTCTACTACTGGACCACTGGGACCTCCTCCTTGTGCCTCAAACCTCCAACAAATAAACTGGGAGGACTTTGATGTCTGTGGGATAGCACTGGGATAACTGTGGGTGGTGTGATGATGAGTGGAGGTGTAGCTGTACAGGACCATCCATGGGCACTGGCAGCAGGAGCACAGCCAGGCACAGGCAGTGGGGACCCTGCAGAGGGTCCCGTGCTCTGGGCATCTCCCTCCTTTTGCTGAGCTCTCCCCACCCTGTACAATCAGGCCTGAACCAGCAGTCCAAAACTAAGCCCAGAGGAGCTGTAGCTGCCCCATCCCTGGCAGTGTTCAAGGCCAGCTTGGACAGGGCTTGGAGCAACCTGGGTTACTTTCTAGTGGAAGGTGTCTCTGCCCATGGCAGGGGGTGGGAACAAGTAGAGCTTGAAGGTCCTTTCCAGCCCAAGTAATTCTGTGATTCTATGATTCTGTCTTTCCTTGGGAACATCCAGGATCTGTCAGCAGCAGCAGAAGTGCTGGAGACCTGAGCTGAACTCCTCAGTCTTCAAGCCCACCACTGATCTCTATCTGCTCACGTGGCTGATGGTCCCACCTTCCCCTCTCGAAGGCTTTCCTTGCCCCTGTGCTTGCCTTGTTCCTCCCCCTCTCTTACAGCACCCAACAGGGCTCACACCTTGCTGAGGGGAGAAGACGACTGTGTCACCCAGGCCAGAGCTGCAACCTCCCACCTCGGGGCAGTGTGGGGATAAGAGCATCCCCACTTCCCAGGAGGGTGAGGGAGAGGGAAGGTGTGCTGGCCCTGGCTGCTCTCCTGACTCGTGTGAGGGTTGAATGGCTCTGCAGGCATCTCCTGATGCCACACCAACTGTGCTGCCATGGTGGGCTCCTCCTGCTCCTCAGTGGGACCCCAAGGTGAGCTCCATCCCACGCTGAATGACCTGCAGCCACGTCCTGCCTGCTCATGGCAGAGCCCAGGCAGACAGAGCTCATCTTCCCTGACAAACACAGCAGCCCTTCTGTGTTCAGCCCTGCAGTGAGGGCAAGAGCAGAGTCAGCCAGAGCACAGGACAGGCAGAGCTGCCACGTTCCAGATGCCAGGATGCAGGACTGACCCTGATGCTGCTGTAGATACCAGTGAAGGCAGTCATGGCCAGGAGGAGGGAAAGGGATTTACATTGCAAATCCTACAAGGCTGAGCTCAAGCACCCAGGGCCAGCGCGGTCATTAATGCAGCCCTGGCAAACCCAGCTGTCCTTGCTGAGGGCCATGGGGATGACCATTACATAAGGATGCCACCTTTCTTTCTGCTCTTCCTCTGTCTCCCTTCAGACAGAGGGTTGGTGATTCAAAGACGAAGTGGAGACTTTGTAAACATCCTTGTGTTCAGCCTTACAACTGTGAGATGTCACATAGGTTTGAGGTCTCACTCACCTGACACAGGCTAGAGGAATTAACCTCAGCATCTGCAGCAAAAGTGATTAAATAATTGTATTTCCAGTATAAAAATTCCCTAAAAATACACGATATTTCTAATTTTATCTCATAATCATGGAATTGAAGGTTGTGGCATCTGAAATGCTCAAAAAGCAGGTGTTTTACAACAGCTGTAGCAGGAAAGTGAAGTGGCTTGAGGGAGCAAGAGTGGTTCTCCCAACCAGTTTGTGGTATGGGCACTGGGAGAAGGTTGTGGCAGGTGGAAATGCACCAAAATCTCTTGCCATCAGTGGGCACAAGATGATTTTGCATCACTTGCTGTGGACAAAAAGCTTACCTGGTTTGGAGGCTGCAGGGCAGTGACGCAGAAAGTTCTGTGACTGGACAGGTAGGGATGAGCTGCAAGTGCCTGTTACCAACACAGGACTATAATATGCTGCAATTATATAATTACAGCACATCATTTTATATACTAATATTTTTTATAATTCATCAAATCATCTAGCAGGAGTTAAAATTAAATCTTGGGAAATTAGATCCACAAGGATAGTAAGGTATAGCCAGGTCAGGGGTGGATGTGGCCAACAGAGAATGAGCTCGAAATTCAGATGCTTTTCCAAAAACAAGAAGAAAAAAAATTATAAAAACTAAGGTAAAAAAATCAATCTCTTCATGATGTGTGACCACTTTGAAGTCACTGGAGCTGCCCTGGCAGTGGGCAGCATGACCAGGCAGGTGAGCACACCTGGCTTGGCTCAGGAAATGTTGGTTTACCAGGGACTAAAGTGATTCCTCCCAACATGGATAATCCACAATCACTTGGAGAGAGCAATAAATCCTGGAGCTCCTGTGTCACCCTTCATGTCCCCAGTGTCACTGAGACAGTGACAAACTTAAAGGAGTATTAAAGTAACTCCATTTCCTTAAACAGGGAAGAGTGTTGGCTGCAGTTTTGCAGATCTCATTTGTTGTTAAACCCTCGTGCCTTGTAGTGGGGTAAATAAAACCCAAATAAAATGATTACTGCCACTGCAACTGGTGACTAGGAGAGGACTGGAGTGTGAGGGGAGAGGTGCAAGGCTGGCTGCTGGAGGTAGATCTTTGGTGATTAGACCATTTAGTCTGGTTAGAAAAAGCAGATAAGCCTTAGGGAAAACAAGCCCTTCTCTGAATTTGAAATAGAAGCAGCAAATTGACAGATGGCTCAGGATAGCAAGCAGAGCAGGACAGGGGCCAGCTAATCCCTGGAGATAAGATCTCCAACACAGCCTTGGACAGGCAGGCACAGAGCTCCTGCCCTGGCAGTGTCCCTCTGCCTGCAGACATCCAGGCAGGTGGGCAAATGCCACTTCACCAGTGGAGTGTCCTCATGTCTGAGGGGACACTGCACCTGGTCCTGTCCTGGATGTCCTGTCCTGTCCTGAGCCAGCCCGATGCCAGTGGTGCTCCTCAGCCTGTGAGGCTTGCTCTTACAGAATATAAAGGTCCATGAGGTACAATCTGCTTTTCCACCCCTTTTCAGATATATTTTCCAGCCCCAAAGAGATGGGATTTATATTACTCACAGGTAACAAAACCATCTTGTGAGAAAATGGCAAAGATAAATTCCTGAGGAGAAAGTTTGTAAGAACACCAAGAGAGTCAGCGTGAGGGCTGCAGTGTGTAGGATGTGAGTGCAGGCCTGCCAGAAAGATCCCCTCAGAGGGATCCCTGTGCAGCCTGTGCTGTACATTCGAGTGCCACTACAATCTACAGCTTCCCGGGAAACTCTGGGACCCTCTGAGCAGAGCATCAGTCTTCCTTGGGCATTGGGAATTGGCCTGGAAAGCTCCACACTGCTGTGACGGCACTCTGAGCAACCCCCAGGCTGTTACTATGGATGTGTAGCAGTTGCCCAGAGAGCTGTGACTGCCCCATCCCTGGAAGTGTCCAAGGCCAGGCTGGAGGGGGCTTGGAGCAACCTGGGCTGGTGGAAGGTGTCCCTCCTCATGGCAGGGGGTGGCACTGGGTGGGCTTTGAGGCCCCATCCAACCCAGACCATCCTGTGACTCTGTGATTCTATGACTCTGGCACAGGAGCTGCCAGGCTGGACTGAACAGTAAATTCCATCTTTTATGCCTCCATTCAGTTCCCACAGTTTCACCTGGTACCCCTTATAACACCAGAGACTCAGAAAGGTTTTGTTCAGATCACTGGAGAAGGTTTTAGAAAAATTCCTGTGTGACATTCTTCAGAGGACTCTTCCCCTCACCCCCACAGACAATCCAGTCTTCCCTTGTGGAGGACTCAGGCTGGATTGACAGGAGAAGACATCCATCCTGTGGGTGCATGCAGCTCCTGGGGCCTCTTTGTGTCAGGCTGGTTTAACAACAAACATTTCTCAGCCCCTGGAGCATCTTGGCCAGCCTGGGAGACGCTGCCAGAGGTACCCGGCACGGCCGGCTCGTCATGCCTGGATTAGCACACTGATGAAACGGGGATGGAAATGAATTTCACATTTTTCTTTCATTTCGAGATCCCCCATATTGACAAAATGTGAGCATGAGGCAGATTGACATCCAGATTTGACTTGGGAAGCAGTCCAGCATTAACCTATTAAGCTAATGAACTACAGTTATCCGGGTTGGTTTGCCAAAATTAGACCCAGGAAACGGCTGATTATTCAGTGGGAAAGAGCACAAAAGACCTGTGCCTAAAATTTCCCAAAGCAGCTGATGATGTTACCTAATTCTGATGGAATTCTTAACCCAACACATTTCAGAGAGACTGACTGTCAGGGAACTTACCCCTGGAAAAATCAGGGTAACAGCAGAGGGTTTTACTGCCAGATTTTAAGACTTCCCCATGTGGTACACTGTGCACCCAATGCATGGTGACAGCAGTACCCAGACAGAACCTCTACACAGTTATGTATCAAACAGGGCTGCTCAGTAAAGAAAGATTTTCATCCCAGAGCTTTTAAAGCCTGAATTCAGAGATTTCTGTGGGATTTGGGATTCAGGGGGGATGCCACCTCAGCAGCTGAGGCTCCTAATAAGTTCCTGATGCTGGGCAAAAGGAAGGAGTATTGGCAGGATTATTGGAACTCATCTGTTCACTGGGCAGGGCAATGTCATTTCTTGCCTCTTCTGCCTCCTTGGCTCTATTGGAGGACACTCTTTGCTCTTGTTTCCTACATTTCCTTGATAAGGCCAAACTGGCATGATCAGCAAGGAAAAGGCATGAAGAATTCTGTCCTGCATGGAGATCTGAGTTGTGTTCAATCATTATTATGATAATACAACATTTATAGTGCACTGGGGGCATGGGGGTACCAACACAACCATGCAGTGTCTGCACCAAAAACCCAGCAAGGTCAGTCCTGCACATCCAGTAGCCCTCTGTGGCTGTCCCCCGGGGAAGGATAAAAGTGAGGCAAATATATTAGCAAGGGTATTCTCCAAACCCTCAACCATTTGTGTCTCAGAGGCCCTTCAGGCTGGGAAATGCTGAAGTCCTTCTCACCACTAAGTATTTTTTTTCTTCTATTTCCTACTTCTACTCCTGTTCCTATTTCTATTCTTATTCCTACTTCTGTCATATTTCCCTGGCATCACTGCAGAAGGGAGGGAGTGAAATGGTAGAGATGTTCCTTGACCCCTTTTTCCCTTTGCCTGACCTTCCTCATCCTTGCCATACCCCTCAGCCTGGGATATTTATGAAGAAGGGTCTGAGCATTTGTGACTCTCCTGGCCATGGAACTGACCACAATAGCTGTGCAGAAATGTTTTTCACTTGGGAAGATGAGCAGGAAGGTGCAATGTGCCTTTAAAAGCTCCTTGCCCAGGGAGCCCTGTGTCCAGCACATCACCCAACAGCCCGAGAAATTTGATAGATGAGTCTCTGACATTCTTGTCATGTCTCCCCTTTTCTTCCCCACTTGCCCAGCCTGGAAATGCTGGAGGCGTGCTGGGAGGTCTGGCTTGTGTCCGGGAGCTTGTCAGAGCTGGGACATGCAGCCCATGGCCTGCAGCTGGACTCACAGCAGCCCCATCAAGGCTTCCTCTCCCTCTCGGCGGGGCCGGGTGCCCCGGGGTGCAGCTCCTTAGGAGTATCAGGAAAGCATGCAGAGTGCCTGAAAAAGAGAGGAAGGGGGGCAGAGAGAGAGGGAAAGGGGAAAAGAGTTTCTGTGCCTCTTGGGATCATGCTCAGAGAAATGAAGAGACACATTATTGGGGTCTGGTATTAAGCAGAGCATCAGTTTTTCCCACGACTGAGGGAGGGGCACAGGCTGGTGCAGGCAGAGCCAAGGGGCCCCCGGAGCATTCAGCTTTCCCCTCGGTGCTGCCAGGCTTTACAAGGCTGAGGAGAGCAATGGGGAACACAGCAATGGGGTTTGCATGCACAGGGGCTGAGAATGCACTTGTAGCGGGAATGAACAAGGGTCTGTGATAAAGACAATCCCCCAGTTTTCTCCCAGGTTTCTAGAACAGTGAATATGAAATCCTTTTCCTCCAGTAGATGCTACACAGGAATGACCTGGGGACACGTTAGACAGTGATAAGTGACTCTCTCCATCCCCTTTTATCCTGTTTACAATACAGAGGCTTTCCTTGAACAAAACCCTTTTTTCCCTCTCCATGCTCCTGGCTGTTGTGTCTAAATGAGCCAATTTGCTGAAGGACTCCTCCTGGAAGGACTTGAAGTCTAACAAGGACCTACGTTTGGTCTCAGAGTGTTGTTTCTGGCAAAAATCAATTTCTTCACAAAAGAAGAGAAAACTCTTCTTGTATTTCAGTGCTTGCCATTTCATCAGGGCTCCTCTGATACCTCACACAGCCCTGGTCAGGAGGGAAATCCCACTGTGTATTTTCATTCAACCTATTTCCAGAAAATGTTTGAAAATGGCTCAGGGAGGCGGGGGGGCAAAGGACAGGAATGTGTTTGTTACTGCTGCAGTTGATGGTTTTGTTGATACGCTGTTTATTCTTAGACTGATGTGATTTCTGGGGCTTGTTTGACAGCCAGGGGATAATCTTTTGCCAGAGGCCTGGCTGGCTGAGTGGCAGGGCAGAGAGTTTGATGCATTATCTGAGACACACGGGATGGACCCACAGGGGCAGAATCTCTCATTAATTAAGGATGTGTAGTTATTTCACTCATTTATATCTGAGTGACGCTCAAGGACTTGTTCTCCTGTGACTAGGCTGCATTCTTCAGGTGCTCACCATGAACTGCAAACGAGCAACAACAGAAAAAAAACCACTTTGGAGACCGTTCCAGCCTCAAGACTTCCCATTTTGTCCAGTCCCATACCAGGAGGCGTCTGAAAATAATTTCTCACCTTTCCTTCAAAGTTTATCATTCTCTAGTATCTTCAATTTCTCCTGTACAAAAATTTTTTCAGGCTTTGGCTAAGTGTAGTGCAGGACAGGCCTGAGGTTGCTGAAGAGAGCTTAGGGTTAAACCAGTGTGTTTAACTGTATTAGAGCAATTTCTCTGGATGGACCCCAGCTTAGGACATTATTCTTGGTGACAAAGCAGGTTTCTCTCCACACCACAGGTGGAACAGCAACACAAACCCAGAAAAGAGCAGAATCAGCTTAACAAAGCCTGAGAAACAAGTATAAATTGACACCACTTAAGAGAGGGAAGAAATAGCGGAGGAGAGAGCTAAGAGCTCATCGGGGCCACAAGGGCAAAGGCTGCTCCTGGCAACTTCGAAGTGCCAGATCTTGTGGTATGTATTGAATTATTACACAATACAGGCATTTCCCAATTTTCCCAATCAAGCACTTAATACAACGAGCTTACATTTCTTGACAAGAACCATTTTCCATTAAACTACTCGGACAAGAAGCAGTCATTGTACTAACTGCAGCATTTTAATCAGTGTTTGATTTTCATCTGTGTTTTTAATCAATCACAGTCCTAATTGGAGCTTTTTGTTGAACAAAACAGTTTCTAATGTCTTGCTGCCCTGACTAACTGAACTGCATCTACTCTTTTTCATTTTATTTTTTTTCTAATCCATGTTCTCCTTCATTATCCCAGGAAGTTAAACGTGTCAGCAGTTTTGTGGCTCAGCAGACTGACCATAAAGCATGTGGGCTTTTGTAGCCCAGTACATACAAGAAAGGGTTGTGGCTTTAGCTGGGGTGGATTATCTGCTCCAAACAAGGAAGAAACCAAATACAGATGAATGAACTGAAAGAAGGCTTTGATACAACCACAGAACAAGGCTTTGCCAACCAGCCATGTGAGAAACAACAACAACCTGTGTGTCACTCTGGGACAGTGCATTCATAGCAAGGGTCCAGCCTCAGGTATCACAGAACTCAAGCAAGACAATCACAGTGGTCACCTCCATAGCTTGGAAAATTAGTATGTCCTCCAAGTAGGCAACAGGTCCCTCCTCATGACCTTCTTGGTGGTTGTAGGTCCTCTTTGGATGTCCCTGAAATGAGTGGAAGGAAAGTCAGTACCTGGCCTGGACCTGTGAGCTGGGATTGCAAGATGAGTCGTGGAATGGATCCCTGGTAGGACAGAGATGTCACCACATGCCCAGTGCCCTGGCACTGCCACCTGTGCTACCCAGGCAGCCCCAGGGGTTGGATCTCCACGGGTATAAGAGCCCGTGTGTCCATATGTATCCCAAATATAAGAAGAACATGGACCTGCTGGAGCAAGTCCAGAGGAGGTGATGGAGCTGCTCCAAGGGCTGGAGCCCCTGACATGGAGCCAAGCTGAGAGAGCTGGGGGTGTTCACCTGGAGCAGAGAAGGCTCCAGGGAGACCTCAGAGCCCCTTCCAGAGCCTAAAGGGGCTCCAGGATTGCTGGAGAGGGACTTGGGACAAGGGATGGAGGGACAGGACAAGGGATGGAGGGACAGGATAAGGGCAGAGGACAGGGATAGATGGGATACTGGGAAGGAATCCTTCCCCGGGAGGATGGGCAGGCCCTGGCACAGGTTGGGCAGAGAAGCTGTGGCTGCCCTATGCCTGGAAGTGTCCAAGGCCAGGCAGGACAGGGCTTGGAGTACCCTGGGCTGGTGGGGGTGTCTGTGCTGGGAACACGAGGCCACGCAGGGGGTCAGCCCCAGGACAGCTCCCTCAGCCCACAGCACCTTTGCTGAGCGACAGGGGAGCAACTGTGCCCTGGGGATGGCTGAGAGAGGCACCGAATTCAGGGCTTTGGGGGGGACATCAAAGCCCATCCCCTCATGGCACTCTCACACCCCCATCCCCTCACACCCCCCTTATCCCCCATGCCCCCCATCCCCTCATCGCCCTGATACCCCTCTCCCCTCACACCTCCCTATCCCCTCACATCTCCTCACACTCCTCACGTCCC
>VXAU01004704.1:15704-43578 GCA_013399695.1 Formicarius rufipectus | reverse complement strand
GTGTGTGTGTGTGAGGGGTCTGTGGGGGTGTGTGTGTGTGTGAGGGGTCTGTGGGGGTGTGTGTGTGTGAGGGGTCTGTGGGTGTGTGGGGGGCTGTGCCAGCACAAGTGCCAGAGGGGTAACAAGGGCTGGTGGCTGCTGCCACCACGTCAGCCTGGTCCACCTGTTAATTTTTAATGATTCCCTCTTAATTAATTGTGCTCATTTAAGGGGTGCTCATTTATATTGTTTTTTGGGGCAGCAGGGTTTGAGGAGTCTGGCTGCTGTGGTTTAAACCACCTCTGGAAGCTCAACGAGGATAAAACACGCTGTTGCATGGATAATGCTGGTTTGTGGAGGGAGGAGTGGTGTGAAAAAAATCATGCAGCTCTGTTATTATTCCATATGGAATGATGTGGAAGAGGCCAAAGGCTACAGTTAATCAAGTATTCCAAATCTCTGTGGTAGTTTGTGCTTTGTGGAGCTCTTTTAAGGGAGGTGGGGTGGTAAGAGACTTTCATGGAATTGAACCATGTATTGAATCACCATTCCTGTGTCATTGAACAGTGATCCAGAGTGACCCTGTAGGGAAAAGCAGGACATTCTGGTGGAGATCTGGAACTGCAGATCCATAACAGCAGCTGTTATGGATAAGGGGAATGAACTGCTTGGGTTCCTGGTTCTGTATTGCCTTATTATGTGATCATAGAATGGTTTGGGTTGGAAGGACCTTAAATCTCATCCCGTTCCACCCTCCTGCAGAGTCACCTTCCACTATCCCAGGTTGCTCCAGGCCCTGTCCAACCTGGCCTTGCAAACTTGCAGGGATGGGGCAGCCACAGCTTCTCTGGGGATCTGAGCAGTCACTGAGTTGTGTTTCTGTTGTATTTTGTTGTCAGCCTGGGAATGCCATGAATTTGTAACTCTCTTTCCACCTTTTCCCCAGACTTAGTTACTTTTTTGGCTCCTACATATGGATGTCGAAACAGGCAGTTTAGGAGCAAGTCTGGGTATCCTGGAGAAGCTGATTTAAGACAAAACCATAGAGAAAGTATGGGCTGCAAGATCCTGGATATTGAATTGATTCTGTAGTTAATTCCAGTTAATGCCATATGAAGGTCTGGCTTCAGAAACATTTGTGCTGAAATTATCAGATGTTACCTGCCCCAGAGAGAGTCACTAATGTAACCAAAGTGATGGTCTTTTAAAATTTGTTTTTAATAAAGGTCCTGATATTTTTGTAAATATCAAATTTAATCAAAGCCATCAGTAAAGTGCCCTTATTGAAATGGAATGCAGCTGCTGTGAGACTGGGCACACCAAGTATCCTTCTGTCCCAGGGTATCCCAGCATTGCCCAACTGCAGACCTCTGGGAAATGCAGCAAGAAATGGGCAAGTACATGGAATACATTGGTGTAATGTTGTCCCAGTCCCCCCAGGATGTGTGGCTTGGGGGCTTGAAATAAAAGAATTTAACAGCCATCAGTGACTTTTTTTTTTCCTTTTGTTTCTCTTTGCTACTACTTGTACAGCAACAGCAGTTCCTTATAATTTTAAGCTTTTAATTTCACTTCATGCCTCTGTAATTTGTATGTTGAGAGACAGGGAGACCATTCCTTGTTCACCTCCTGTGCCATTCTGTTCTTGGATATCTCCCCACTGTCACCTCCAGGCCATCTGAACAGCTGTTTCATGTGGAAAAGCTGATCTGTGCTTCCCTTTGATTTCTGTTTTTGAACAGAGTTTCTTTGCAGGTGCTTGTGAAGTGAGAGCACAGCTTGGAACTGTGTTGATGGTCAGTGATGAGCTGCCTACACTGAGCACTGTGTTGCTGATTCCTGTTCCGTTCTTAAAAGTGCTTCCCAATAAAAGAAGCTGAAAATTGAGGTGCTGAAAAATGCTTTTATAGCTGCTACTGACTCCTCTGTTCATTTACCCTTTGTCTCTTGACAGGCAGGTCCATGAGGTCCAGTCGTACATGGGGCGCCTGGAGACTTCAGACAAGGAGTCAGTGCACTGTGAGTAATGGGCTGTGAGGGACTGACCTGGGGGAGCTTGTGTGCTTTAGCATTGTATTTACAGTCATTTGGCCCTTGAGTCACTGTGATCAGCTGCTGAGGCATCTCCAATTTGGAACACATCACAATTATTTTACTGTTTAACTTCAGTAAGGTGTTTTGTGTGAAGGACAGAGCAGGAAAACACAGAACAAGAATTTGCTTTAAGTCATCTTCCTGTTGTAATCCTTCAACTGACAAATAGGGTTTACAGTGGGTGCTTCTATAGTGTCCTGATATGGGAATTCCACATTTTGGTGCTGTTAGATTTTGGAACTCATTGTGGAGGCCCTTCAGCATAACCAGGTTAAAAGCCCCATGTCAGTGCCCTCGTGGAGATGCAATTAATGAACACCCTGATGTGGACAGAGATGCAACTTCAGAGCATCACTGGGCTGGTTTGTCAGAACCCAGAGCTGATGTGGCTACCTGCCCTGCTATGTTGTTCCCTCAGCATCCACCAACTGGCAGCCTTCCCCTAAAGATGCTCAGTGCAGCTTCTGGGGAAGGGGCTGGGATTTGGTGTGCAGGAACTCAAGCAGGATGATCCTGACAGTTGCTGCTGCATCAGAGTCAGAAGCTGCAATTCCACCTGCTTGTGGGAAATCTGTAGAACCATGAGGTCTGAAATTGCCTCAGTGAATTTGGACTATAACCCTGTGCTCATAAATGACTGTAATAATAAAGTGCTCTGATATGTGTGGCAGGACTTTTTACCCCAGTGCAGAATTGGCCCATGTATTTTGGACCTCTTTTTGAAGGCTTAATTCCTGCATGAGTCACTAATAATGGGCTCCATCAGGAACTTCTGAGGTGAAAGGACACTGCATTGACTGGATGCATTTATTACATGTCCACTGACTTCTGTTACTCTAAATATTCTTGTGAAATATGACTTTGCACTAGAAAGGGCTGTAATTATTTTCCTAACAAAAAATAACAACAGCCCTGGTTCTGTGTTTTGTGGTGGTTGTACTACTCCTCCTACACTAGCAGAATTCCCAGGCTGCTGTTCCCCAGATGTGATTTTGAAAACCATGAAAATTAATATAATTTTTCATCTTGCTTCTGCTGTTTAAGACCATTTCAAGAGACAGGATTATGTACATTTTACATGGTCAGTAAATGAACATAGTGATTATTTATACAGATATAAAGATACAGACAGTGCTCTAGATATTAATATGTATTTCAGAATTGAAAGGTATTATCTGTGGCTGAAGAGCAGGAACAGGGGCCAGCAAATCAAACTTGCTGTTTGCCTTTTCCAACTCTGAGCAAATAGTCCCTCCTTGCTCAAAAAAATCATGTAATGGTGTTAAGAACAGCTGCTGTAACTGTCTGCCTGGTCTCCTGGGTGCTTTTCTGCTGGGTTTAGCTGTAGTGAATGATGGAGACATCAATTAGGACAACTGGATTTCTCTCTATAGGTGTGAGTCAGTTGCTCTTTAATTGTGTGAGATCCAGAGGGAAAGAAAAGGGTTCTGTGTTCTATTTACTTTTCTGGGTTCTGCTGAATGTGATTTTCTGGGGAGTGCTGACATTTCATGGAGTAATTAGCAGGTGGTTAATGATGGTCCTCTGTATTCCTCTTTAGTCTAAATGCAAAATAAGGACAAAGAGGGCTTGGTGAGGGTTTGTACCGGGTCTGCCAGGGTAGGATGACTGCTGGGGAGTGCCCTCAGGGCTGGGGCTGTGTTGAACTGTGCACACAGGGCTGTCAGGTGTGCCAAGGCTCCTGTCCTCACCTGAGCCCTTCCCTGGGCTGGGAGGTGCTGGAGTGAGGCGTGGACGGGTTGTGGACTGTCAGACAGGGGCTGTGCCCTGTGCCCCGTGTTGCTGTGCAGGACCTGCAGCCATCAGGCTCTTCCCCAGTTGTACCATTTCCCCACCTCTCTGAAGTCCAAGTACACCAGTTTGCTGTGCAGTGCTGTGGCCCCTCTGCTCTTCCTGCATAGATTACCAGAAGCAATTGTGATGCAGATGATTACAGAGGCAATTATTTGTGGCCTTGTTTTTCTGTTGTAGGGGCTTCAGCCCTGCTCTGGCTGTGTCCCTCTGAGCTGTTTGTCTGCCAGTTTTGCCCGTTCTGAGTCCTACCCTGCTCTGTCAGTCTACCCTGCACTAGGGATGTTTTAACAGCTTTCAGAGGTTTAAATCGCCATTGTTGTGAGGATCATCCTGGCTTGGGAGAGCCAGTCGTGCTGAGGCAACAGGAGGAGGCTGCAGGGGGAATGTGGGAGCCTGAAATCCTAATTCATGGAACTGATAGGGAAAGAGGTTCAGGTGTCTGGAGAAAGCAGGGGCTTTTCTAATTCCCTTCTCTGGAATTATCCCTATCCTTTATTATTCCCTTATCTGGAATCATCCAGAGGAGGAGGGAAAGGTGAGTGTCAAATTACTGAGCTAATGAAGTGGTATTTCATGATATTTATAGTTCTCAGTAATCTGATTTTCATCCAGTAAGGATTTGCATCTCTCAGATTTTACATACAGCTTTGAATACTTTTGAGCTTTTACCTTCATCAGATTGCAGTTCTTTAATTCAAATCAAATGATGTTTTTATTTCCTTGCAGTAGTAGAAAACGAGATCCAGGCAAGAATAGACAATATATTCAGCAACTTGGAACGCCTGGAAATCCTGTCCAGCAAAGAACCTCCCAACAAGCGGCAGAACGCCAAGCTGTGAGTTCACCTGCTTTGCTCTGATTGAGCAGGGTAGTCTCTGTAATTATTTTAATTAAATTTATTGAAGCCCTTTGCCTTTTGATTTGTGTGAAACCTTTATACTCTGCATATCTTATCCCTGTGCTCTGCAGTGGCAAAATTGAGGCAGAGGCAAAATCGCTTTGCTGCATTTAACCACAGAATCATTAAGGTTGGAAAAGACCTCAAAGATCATCATGTCCAGACTGGTGATGGAGCTGAAGTCATGGCTCTGTTCTCAGATGAGCAGAACATGCACTTGGATGCTTAAATAAAATACCACTCTGTATGATGCTTGGTTTTAATGCATTTCTGGAGGGAGGGAGTAAAATTCCTTCCATTGCTGTTGTTTTGTCTTGGACCATTTTCCTGGCTGTTGTGGACTAAAATAAGATTTCTGAAGTGAGCACTGGTTTGAGCAGGACTTGCTATTCTTAATTGATTCTGTGACTCAATTATTAATATCTAGTCCCAAAATGCCCTTGTAGATGGTAGGGGTGGGTTTCATGTCACCTTCTTACAGAGGTTAGTATGTGAGATAGCCATGGATATCTTTATAGAATCCCAGACTCATTTGGGTTGGAAGGGACCTTAAAGATAACCTTATTCCAACTCCCTGCCATGGGCAGGGGGACCTTGCACTAGACCAGGATAGGCTGATAATCAAGGTAATCAGTTATCTAGTGTTGTTCTGGTAATCAAATATTAATCATTATCAGACATTTAATCAGAGCCACTGGAGTTCTGGACACGATTTGTTTCAGTGGAGATGTCTGAGGTGTCTCCTGTGTTGCCCACTGACTTTCAAGCTTCTTTTACTCCATATTCAAACTTAAGAACATGGTGCTAATTAACCAGTCATGAAATCTTTATCTTTTATGTGAAGGGGGCTCATAAAGCATAACCTGCACAAATCCTGCCATCTTTCCAAATCTGTTAAATGAAGAATAGATAGACATAACTCCTGAAGAGACTAATTATGGAATAGGATGACTGAGGCTTGTCAGCTCTCCCATGTACTTATTGCACCTTTTTGCTCAAAGCAAGCTGTTAAATATCAGAAATACTTTGAGACAGCCAGAAATTCTGCTTCACATTGTCGTTAACCTTGGGGCCAAATAATTGACTAATATAAATAATCACCTCTTAAATAACCACCTGCTTAGTATTAAAATAAGGCAGGGCAGATGTAAGTGTGGCATTTGAACGCCCCGCATTGTGCAGAGAATCAGAAGCTGTCATTCCTTGTTGGCTGCTAACACTCCGCTGTTCCCGTGGGGATCAGCAGAGAGCAGTGTCCCCGTTGTTGGCTCCCTGCAGGCGGGTTGACCAGCTGAAATACGACGTGCAGCACCTGCAGACAGCGCTGAGGAACTTCCAGCAGCGGCGCTTCCTGCGCGAGCAGCAGGAGCAGCAGCGCCAGGAGCTGCTGGCCCGGACCTTCACTGCCAACGTCAGTGCTGCTGTGTGTGTGTGTGTGTCCTCTGCTCCAGAGCTGCCACGGCAGGCTCTGAGTGTCAGGGAGGGATGGCAACACGTGTGGATAAAGTGCAGCTCTCAGGAGGAAAAGTGGAGCTCTTCAGAGGCAGCAGGGAAAGGCTCCAGAGGCTGCTCCTCCTGTTTCATCCAGTGCAGACCCACCTGGCTCCACAGAGCAGGGGCAAAGGGGGGAGTGAGGAGGTGCCAAAGTGTCAGATCCTGAGATCTGTAGCAAGCCTGACTTCATACACCTCACTGGCAGTAGATGTCAGCAAGCTTCTACTTACCCAAATACAAATCACACAGCTGGGACAAAGCCCTTGCTTTTTGCCTAGAAATGAGGCAAAAGTTTCTAATAACATGACTATGTTCTACCTGTTCTTGTTAATTCTTAGTTCCTCCACTGGGAAGTCCCCCCAGTGCGATTTCCTAGAGGAATTATATTCTGAGTAATGTAGGTTTGCTTTCAGATTTCACTTTTCTGCAACTGAAAAATTAGTCTTGGTTTTATGGGGGTTTTTTTGTGTTTGGCTTGTTTGTTTGTTTTTGGTTTGTTTTGGTTTTTTTTTAATAATTATTTTTAAATTGTTTTCTTTCTTTTTCCCCCTTTTTTTGTTAAAGGCACCTACCATAACATTCATTGTCTGTGTTGTCAGTCACTTTTAAGGCAAGGAAGAATGATTGTGAGGGATCTTATTTGCTTGAGATTTGGGCAGTTCCATGCACTTCTCCAAGCTTGCCAGAAAGATAATGTCTGCTATGTACTGGCTATTTCAAAATTATAAACAAGACTTGAACACTGAAATTTGACACCTGATTTATTTTTAAACACTTTGATGTTTCTTTGCAGATAGGGACAAGTTTTCCTACAGGAAGATTCATTGTTCAGAAATAAAATGTGTGCAAGTGGAGCAGGTTTAAAGAGCAATAGGAGGCTTACAGATGCAAAATACAGAGCACATTGGGGGTTTTTTTCTCCTTCAGATGTCGAAAAGTGTCTCAGATGAAAGAAACTACACAATTATTTTGTTTCTTTTTAACCTGCTACAAAAATATGACCTTAGAACGATGCTTTAATAGGAAAATGATCATTTATTTGTCAGTAGTTGGCTTATTTGGGTTAGAAGTTACACAGTTCCTATTCATATACTCATATATTCAATTAAATGGAGGGTCTGAGCATCCTGAGTAAATCACTGTGACATCCAGAACAGTTTTTGGAAGCTGTTATGAACATTTTGGCTTAATTCACACTTTAAAATGGTCTTTAAAGCCTTCCCCACATCATTCTGGAGAACACCACAAACAGCAAATCAAAGCTCTGGTGCCATCACATCTCCTGGAGAGGGGGTCACAAACCTGCTCCCGTATTTTTTTTGCTGCCTCACAGTGTATGAAAAACCCCTCTTGTCAGGAAATGACACCCCTGCTGCAGTGAGGGTTGTGACTGTGTGGAGTAGGAGCCCTTGGTGTGGCAGTGCAGGTGCTGCTGCCCACAGCCTGTGGCACTGGGTGTGCTCTGCCACGGCCCTCATGGCTCTCCCTCTCTGTGCCAGCAGAACCTCTGCCCAGGCACTGCAGCACCTGACACTGGATCCTGCAGGGTGTTTTCATACCAACTTTTGGGTTTTCAAGCAGAGACTCAGCTCAGAGCACGTTCACTGATGGAACCTGTGTGGAACCTGCAGCTCACAGGCACATGCAGGGTGTTCACCAGCTCCAGACAGGAGTTCTGCCTTTGGGTAGTTCTTGTTCTGAGTACCTGGGAGCAGGTGATCAGTGTTCCCACACTGACCAGTATCACCATTCCTGCTCTAGGGCAGTGTGGGAGCAGTGTGCCGTTTCCTTGCTCTCTGGATGGAGATTCAGATCTGAAGGTTGAACTGGAGGCCTTTGAAGACATGAGTAATCACATCCTCTGCCCTCTTGTGCAATCCAGATTAGAGTTTTATTCCATTATTTCAAAATTCCTAGTTTCTAGTTGAGCAAATGCGTATTTTCTGGAAAAAATATGAAAAATGTTAATTTTTAATTATTTTTTCCCTCCTCTAAGGCCCTGGGTGATGAGTGAGCCAGATCTCAGGGAACCAGGCCCTTGTCTGTTTGCCCTCACTGCCAGGAATTTGCACCATGTTTTAAATGTTTAGAATGTCATCTCCAAATGTGTTTTTCAGACTTTTTGTCGCTCAGAAATAGAGTGTGAAACCTTCCACAAGTCTTTCACTTGCAATGATCACATGACTCTTTGTTAAACACCTTCTGTGACTTTGATGTTCTTTCTTGCAATACCGTTTGCATAAATCATAAGCTGAGCTTACAAAAATTCTCTGCTTTTAAGCTCTTTATCCTCGAGATCTGATGGCAGTGGGACAGCTGATCAGCTCTGCCTTTGGGCTTTTCTTCCCTGTCTTCTCTGCATTTTTCTGCTCAGTGTTGCCTTGTATCCCTGGAGGAGCTGTGCCCCCCAGGCCCCGGGGGTGTTGTGCAGCAGGCTGTGTGGGCAGTGTGAGCCAGCAGGTAACCGAGTCCCTGCCTCTCCCCACAGGACTCTGCCACCACCATCCCGATCGACGAGACCTTACAGTATAACGAGTCCCTGCAGAGTGCCCACCGAGGCATGGATGAGCTTATTGGCAGTGGCACCAACATCCTGCAGGGCCTGAGGGACCAGAGAGTCACACTCAAGGTGGGGCATTGTTTTTCACCAGCAAGACCCCACGTTTTTCTGTGTTTATGATGATCAGGCTTTGTAAAATCAGTACATAACGTTGTTGCAGTGCTTCGAGCTGAGGGTGCTGGAAAGGCCCACATTTTTACAAATCTGTCCATTTTATTATCCTGTTAGTTATATCTTGAAGGTCTTCTGTGGCCAGCTGGCCTTCCCCTGCAGGGCAGTATCTGGAGTGCTGAATATTTTGTTTTATTCCCTTATGTTTCTTTTCCTTTGGTTGATTGTTTTTGGTTCTGTTCAGAAGGGGCAGTAACTGGCTGGTAGGTGTTGGTTCACATGATCATCACTCAGCAGCCACAAAGCTGCTGTGGAGCACTTGGGTGTGAGGTTAGTAATGAAGTAATACAGATAATGCACCTCAGTAAAGAAGATAATGTACCTCAGTAATAAAGGCAATGTACCTCAACACCAACCCCCCTCCCAAACACTGCTGATATCAGCTGTATTTCTGGGTATATTTTTAAGAGCAAATATTTGTCTTTTATCTTAAAGACTGTTCAAAGTGATGCTAAATTTTGAGCAAACAGCTCAAAGATACAAAAATCTTTTTATTTGTGGGGAGAAACTCAATTTCTGAAAAATGTGGGGAAATCCTTTTATGTGTTGTATTCATCTTCTGCTGTGGATGACTGCTGTTGTCTGTTCTGGGATGTATCTGCCAAAAGATTTAGGCATTTTTAGTGACATGAATTCCTGTTTTGGTCATGAATCAAATGTCCATGGTGTGCCAGGCAGTGGAAGTCTGGCCTGCACTGCAGCTCACACACAGGAGCCAAGCTACACACACATGAGGAGAAAGGCTGCAAGGTGCTGGAGAGGATGTGGAGTAGTAAATGCTATTTGAAAAGAGTACCTCTCTTGAAGTTGCTGCATCCCCAGAGGATTATAGACATTTGTCCTCTGTTGTTGAGCACTGGGTGACTTTGGTGGCTGATCCCCGTGGCCTGGGGCATCCAGTCATCAATGTCCCTGTGCTGCACACAGGGAATTGGAATTTATTCTCCAAGCTGGGATGCCACTGATTCAAGGTCATCTCTAACAAGTGCTGGATGAAGCACTTGGATCCCAGAGAAGGAATCTCTGTGCTTCCATCCCAGGGCAGAGCTCAACCACATCTGGCCAGTGCCATAGAGGATCTGCTGCCCCAAAGAGATTAGAGGAAATTCTGGTGGTCCTTGTAGTGACAGTCCTGTCTGGCTGCTCCTGCTGGTTGATGGCAGGGATGAGCCTGGTTCCTGTAGGGTCACCCAGGGGCTCCTGCAGCCCTGGCTGTCCATGCCAGGCAGGGGTGATTTGGGGCAGCTCTGCAGCAGGGAACTGTTGAGTGTCTCAGCCCATGGTCTGTGCTTTGGGGCCATCAGCTTCTTGTGTTTTCAGGGGGATGTTTCTTCCTCACAGATGAGGAAACATCTGTTTGTGTTCCTTTTCCCCTTACCCAGCTTTTCTGACACTGAGAAAGACTTTATTGCCTTTCAACATCTGGTAGGAGCAGCTGATGTATAGACAGCTTACAAAGAGAAACGGGTTAACGTGGGATCATGGAATCCTAGAATTCCTTGAGTTGGAAGGGACCCCCAAGGATCATCCAGTCCAAGCCCTGGCCCTGCACAGACACCCCAGCAATCCTACCCTGTCCCTCAGAGTGTTGTCCAAACCCTCCTGGAGCTCTGGCAGCCTCGGGGCCATGCCCACTGCCCTGGGCAGCCTGGTCAGTGCCCACCACCCTCTGGGGGAAGAATCTTTCCCTGAGATCCCACCTGGCCCTGCCCTGGCACAGCTCCAGCCCTTCCTGGGTGCTGTCCCTGCTCACAGGGGTCAGAGCTGCCCCTCCACTGTCCCTCAGGAGGAGCTGCAGACCCCAGTGAGGTCCCCCCTCCTCATCTCCATCTGAACAGACTAAGTGACCTCAGCCACAATTAGTGTGGCTCCTCCAGACCCTTCACCATCCTCCTGCCCCTTCTTTGGATGCTCTCTAATACCTTTGTTCTCTGTAACTTGCTTATTTGGTTTAAATAGGAGGTATGGACCAAGTATTCCCAGATTGTCACTTCAACAATTCCACTGTTCCATGACTGCAAGAATTGAAGAGTTTTCGTTTTATGGTTTGCTTTTGTTTTAAAGCTTCATACTTGGTTTCCCTTCTCCCAGCAAGGTTTGTTTCTCATCTGAGGCAGTGTGGAAAGATTGCAGAAACAGGGAAGTGCTGAACCCGAGAGCAGCAGGCAGGGGTTAATGTGAGGTGTGGGAAATGAAGGGGGAAAACGTGATGATGTGTTACTGGAGAGACACAACCTGATTTCAGCCAAGGGCTGAGTACCTGCACAGCCTTGAGAAGACACTCTGTCATTTGGCATTGCAAACCTGTATGTTTTATGGATTGAGAAGCTATTTGTGAATGTGTGTCTGATACAGTTGATCTAAATTCTGTCCTTGGAGGGGTTTCCTGATCAAAATAGTTCCCCATTTTCATAGTTTTACTCTTCTGACATCAAATATACAGGGGCATGAGGAAGAGAAGCTGAAGTTTTTATTTCCAAGTCAAAGCATGGTGTGGAGCACTGTGGTGGGAATCTGTGCTGCTGACCTGACTTAGAGGTGAGAGGAGTGTTCAGCTTCCTGAAGGAGGGTGTTGTGTCAGGGGTGACCCAGAAGTCACTGTGAGGGACATTATCCCTGGTGTGACAAGGCTCCTCCTGGCAGGCTCTTTTTGGACTGTGTCTGGAGCAGGACCAGGAAAACTCATACTCCTCCCTAGGGAGTGCATTATTCTAAGACAGTTTTTATTGTGTGTTTGTCCAGACATTGTTTTGGTCTTTACCCACATTCCTGTTCATGTGTGTGACTTAATCTCAACATCCAGCTGTTCCCAGGCTCCTGTCAAATGCTTGGCTGAGAGAAGTTTTGTGGGTCAGAATCCATCACTCACCACCCATAATGAAATATTCTTTGCCTGTGGAATAAGAAGTGCCTGACCATGGGGTGTCTTTGGTGTGTTTTTGTTCTCAGGGTACTCACAAGAAGATCCTGGATGTTGCCAACATGCTGGGCTTGTCCAACACGGTGATGCGGCTCATTGAGAAACGCGCCTTCCAGGACAAGTTCCTGATGCTGGGGGGGATGGCTGTGACCTGTGTCATCATGTTCCTTGTGGTGCAGTACCTCACATGAGCTGCTGAACACCTGCCAGAGACTGTCCTTTGGAGCAAGATGGACTGTCTCCAGGCTGGACTTCCCTCTGGGTGCTGCTTTGGATGAGCCCTTTCTGTGGACTTCAGAGTTTACAAATCCCACCTGGACATGTGTCATGCGGAAAGCACATCAGAAACTGGATGTGTCTGGGGACACTCATTGAGAATGGCCCTGTAAAAATAACCCTTTGGCCTTTACTGCTCTCACCTCATGGCTGCAGGTGTGAGGATCTGGTTGGAAGGGAGCAGAAGTGACCACTGTGCCCAGCAAGGCAGGGCAGGAACGTCCCTCTGGAGACCCAGGGACAGGAGGATGCCAAGGCAGAGCATCAGATGCAGTGAATCTCTCCTGTGCTGGCTGGAACTGAGCCCGAGCACTGCACTTGGCAGTGCAGGAATGGCACAGAGAACTTCACAGTGTTCCTGGGCAAAAGGAGATGGGAAGTGAAGGGTTCCCATCTGCAGATGCACAGTCTGCTTGGAGGAGAGTCTTGGAGCATGGTTAGACCTCAATGAACTCTCCACACATCATTAACCAGGACAGATCTCCCTGGTTCAGGCTGCAGTGCTACTCAGCTCTCCCTCTCTGCCCTGCTGCTCCCAGTGCTGTGCTCCTGCCTCCTCCAGGCAGGTACACATCCCTGGGCCTCCCACCAGATCAGCCTGCAAACCTGGGGGACACTGTCATGGCATTACACTGGGGGGCTGTGCTCCTGTCCTGAGGTGCTGGGTGGGTGTTGGACTCCAGAGCAGGCAAGTCCCCTGTGCTCCCAAATGAAGGTGTGGGATTGTTCAGGGAGCTGCAGTGGGCTCCGTGCTGTGCTTTGCATCACAGTGACAGTGGGATCAGCTCACCAGGCCCGTCTCTGACAATCAGCTGTGGTCAGGAGAGGTTCCTCAAGCTCTGTGCCTTGGGATGGTCACATCCCCCAGCCTTGGGAAGGGTGTTCTTTATGTTACCTTTGCACCTGTGACAGACACGCACTGTCGTCCCCCAGAGTGGGGCTGCCTGGGACATGTCTCCCCTGGGATGTTCCCTGTCACAGTTGAACCCCGAGCTGGGAGATGCTTTTCAATCCAGCACTGCTTTCCCTGCAGCATGGGGAGTCCGTTCGAGGGACCATCCTGGGATTTTGGGCACCATCCATTTCAGTCACCCCCTCAGATCCATTCCCATCCTGATGTGTCTGGAGCATTCCCTGATGTCTGACCGCAGCACAGAGGTCTCATCTCCAGATGGTGTGACCTTGTGCTGGCAGTTTCTTGATTTCTGTCTGCAGCGGTTGTGGGTCTCTGCATTAGTAACAGATCACAAGTTCTGTGTCCTGTCCTTGCACTAAGCTTTGCTTTTATCATGTGGCCTGTTGCAAACTGGGATAAATGGTTTTAATAACTCAAAAACTGAATGCGGTTTTGGGGCAGTGAGACACTGGCCATTCTGCTCTGGTGTGCCACCCTGGAGGGGCTGTGCTGGAGCCCTGACGGAGCACCTGCAGTGCTCAGGTGCCCCAGCCCATGGGCTTCTCCATATGCTTGATGCTTCTGAGCTGTTTAGTGTTCTTTGTGCTCCCCATTTGTCCAGGCTTTCCAAGGAAACACTTCAGCAGAGCAAGCATGGAATTGGTTTTCATTTGAGCCCAAGGAAGGAGGGAATTAAAAGGAAAAGAGGAATTGTGCAGTGACAGAGCATGTCTTGCTCTGTAATCTAAACCTTAAATACCAGTTTACCTTAAATTTATTTTGGTATGAAGTCTGATAGATACAGCCTGCAGTGACCTTGGGAGTCACCTGGAGGGTGGCTGGGCACTTGCAATGGGTCCCTGGCAAATCTCTTTCTTTTCCAATGAACTGCTCCAGTTCCACTTGATTTTATAGTGTTGGGGTTCACAATTTACGGTTGCCATTGTTTAAAGTTTCTGTAGTTGTGATTTGGTGTAGGAGGGTTTGCCTTACACCACTGCAGGACTCTGGCCAATCTGTTTCCTTCTGGGCTCTGGTAGGAGCCATAAAATACTTGGAACTGGATTTTTTTTTTCTGTTTTTGAACCCAGCCTGGCATTTCAGTAGATGTTTTCCTGTTGATTTATTTTGCCTTCTAGAGTCTCCTTGTCCCCGCACAGGCTGATTTCTGCTTGGTGAGCCAAGTATCCTTGCTGTCCCATGCACCGAGAGGTGCATGTGGGGCTTGGAGGAAGCCCCTGGAGAACTGGATTTAATGTTGTGTCACTTCAAACATGTTTGTACTGTGTGGAAAGCCCAAGGTGGACTTGGAAATCCACCTTCTCTCAGGTGGTTTGTGTAAAACCCCTAAAAAGCCTCTGTTGCAGTGGGACACAGGTGTGATTAGGGTTCCTGCTGATGGGAAATGAGCCAGACCTGGAGCTCTGGTGGCTTTGCTGCTGTTGCTGCTGCATCTCTGTGACATTTCCTTCCTTACTGAAGACCTCCCTTCTGCTTCCCACCTGCTGTGGCACAAGTTCCACCTCTGGGATGAGCTGCTCTCCCACGAGGGGACACTGGGAATTAAATTGCATCTGGAAAACTTTTTACCAGTATTTTCTACATAAAGGAGCAAGGGTGGGACATCACATGATTCATGTGATATTGTGGGAATAAAGATTGTTTTTCATCCAAAAGGAAGCTTTTTGACCTTGACCAACATGTTGAAGGCCCAGATAAACCAGCAGGACCTGCCCAGTGTTGTCAGAAGGGCAGCCTGGCCCTGTCCCAGCTCCGAGGGGGAAGGGAGTTCCCAGGAGGAGGGAGCAGGGTCAGGATCTCAGCCTCGCGTGGGGATGGGTCAGTGTTGCTCCGGGGTCAAAGCCAAAGCTCCACTGTCACGGACCAGGGAGGGCTGAGCAGGCAGTGTAGGAATTCTTGGGCAGCAAAAGGCCCCCGGGGATGGGGCCGGGGCTGCTCCCCGGGAAGTGCCCTGCAGCCTCGGGCACTGCTCCCCACACAGGATCCCCTCGGGAGGACACGGGGCAGGAGCAGCTCTGTATGTGGGTGTGAAGGGGGAGTGGGGAACAGATGGAAACACATCGGGAAGCAGAACCAGGAGAGTCCTGCTTGGGGGGAGAGAGCAGGGAGGGGAGGAGGGGGGTTTGATCCCGCTGCACTGGGGAGGGAGGAGGGGTCTGCAGGGTCACAGGGTAAGGGGGGGAGCTAAAGGGTTTCAGTCGGGAGTGGGTCCCACCCACTGCGGTTGGGGGGAGTGGATGTCTGTGCTGTGGTGACACCAGAGGCTGGGACAGCCCCAGAGCGTGTGGTGGGAATGGTGGGTGGGGGAACAGGAGTGGGGTTTGGGGGAGATGGTGCAGGGGGCACATTCAGTACTCTGCCCACTCCCTCTTTGGCACTGAGAGGGGCCAGACCTTCCTCTCCTGCTCACCACCTGCCAGTGATGCAGGTGGGGCTGGAGACCCCCTGACCTGCTCAATGTCTGTGTTCTAATGAAGAGTAGTGAAGGGAAAATTTGGAGGGCAAACTGCGGCTGTTGATAAAGAGATTGTGGATTTAAAATGTGAGATCAAGGTGTTGGATTATCTTCCTCTTGCTATTAAGTTCTGTTTTGAAGTAATTCCAGTTCCCCACAGCTACAAAACACTTATTAAATCAGAAAATACTCATCAAAGAATACAGGAAGTCATCAGTGATGTAGGTCTGAAGTGGATGCAGGGCTGGGATCAGGTCTGTGCTGTGTCCCTTCCAGGGTGGATCCCTGAAGGACTTCACACCTGAGCAGCAGCTCAAGCCTGGAAAAGGAACTGATGCTTTGAAGGTGTGACTGAGTGTGGAAATCCAGGAGGGTTGTATGTGCTGCCTCCACCTGGGATAGAGCTCATTTCCTGCCCAGGAGCTGGGCCAGGGCTGTGTTTGGGATTCAGTGTGGGAATGATGTTGGTAACACGGGGATGGTTTGTGTTTACTCCAAACCAAGGACTTTGTAGTTTCCCAGGCAGAACAAAGGCAGAAGACAGGAGGGAGCAGGGCCAGAACAGCTGAGCTGAACTGGCCAGAGGGGTATTCCACACCACAGAGTGTTGTTCCCAGTATATAAACTGGAGGTTGACTGGGAGCTGCAGTTGCTGCTGGGGACAGTCAGTGGGTGATGGGTAATTTTATTGTGCATAACTTGTTTCTCTTGGGTTTTATTCCCCTGTTTTTTAAAAATAATTTTAAATACAGTTTCAATTATTAAACTGTCCTTATCTCAACCCACAAGATTTACCTTTTTCCCCTGGTGGCTCCCCCCACCTGCCACCCGCCAGGGCAGGGTGTGAGTGGCTGTGGGATGTTTATTTCTGGGCGGGGTTAAACGACGTCTAAGAGGAAAAGCTTTGAAAAAAAGAGACTAATTGGTCAGTATTTGAGCAGTTAAAACCAGTGAAATGGGGGTAAGGCATAGAATACAGAGGGAGATAATGAGTGTTAAGAGATGATTGTTGTGTGAGACAGAATTAATTTAGAAGGAAGATGGTACAGATAAGTACCAGAGGATGTTTGTAGTTGGCCCAGAGCCAAAGCCTGGTCTGTGCCTCTCCGTGGGCCCTGACTCTTCATGTTAACCCTGGAGTGTCTGAGCACAACTGGTCTGTGTTAAAAATAACCTCCTTCACTGTAAAATACAACCAAGGACTAGAGTAACAACACTGGATGGCTCAGCTGGAGGAGAAAAATGTCTCCTGGGCCAGAAGAGAACCCACAGATGGAGGTGTCACAGAATCACAGAACATGCTGGGTTGGAAGGGACCCCCACCACGACCACCGAGTCCGACCCTTGGTCTTGCACAAGAGCCACACCACGTCCCTCGGAGTGTTAAGGTTGCCCAGACTCTGCAGAGGGTGCTCCTGCCCTGCTCTTGTCTCCCATGGCCTGCCGGGGAAGGAGCCTTTCCCTCCCCAGCCCCTCAGCTCTCCCTGCACCCACTGGCTCCAGCTGCCACGGTGCCCAGGGATTCCTGGCATCCTGAGGGAATCCTGCCATCCTGCTGTTTCTCCTCCCCCCTGGCATCCTTGGGCTCCTGGGCGACCACTCTTGGTTATCTTTGTGCCTGGGCTCAGGATGGGGAAAGGCCAAGAAAAAAGGAGGGAGAGAGGGATCAGAGAAAAACAATGAAGTCCCATCAAGGTTCTGGAAGTGGGCAGTAGAAATTACAGCCCAGTGGGAATGGAAATGATACCAGAATCACAAAAGATAGGGCAGGGATACTGTCAGAGACTTTGGCTGTCTCTGCTGCCCTGAGCCAGTATGGAATCTCTACGCGGAGGCCAGAAAAGCCAAGGCACAGATGGAACAGGACTTGGCAAAGGACATGGGTAAGAATGGAAAGGCCAAGGACAGTTTACCCTTGCAATAAATGAGGCAGGAGAACTGGTGGCAACTGCTGTTGAGCTGGGGCTGTTCAGCCTGGAGGAGAGAAGCTCTAGGGAGACCTTAGAGCCCCTTCCAGTGCCTAAAAGTGGCTTATAAGAAAGAGGGAGAGGGACTCTTTACACAGGCAGAAAGTGACAGGACAAGGGGGAAATGGTTTTAAACTAAGAGATTTGGATTAGATGTTAGAACAAAATTCTTGGCTGTGAGAGTGGGCAGGCCCTGACACAGGTTTCCCAGAGAAGCTGTGGCTGCCTCATCCCTGGAAGTGTCCAAAGCCAGGCTGGAGTGGGCTTGGAGCAACCTGGGCTAGTGGAAGGTGTCCCCTCATGGCAAAGGGTGGAATGAGATTTTTTTCAGGCCTCTTCCAGCTCAAACCATTCTGTGATCTCCAGTGGAACCCAGGTGCTGCCTTGGTGCATCTCCTCCCTATGGGTAGGTGGGAACTGGGCAAGCAGAGGAGCTGGAGACCCCTGAGCAGACCAAGGTGTGGAGGTGGGTCTGACTGAGCCAGGACCCTGCCCAGGGCCCAGCTGTGCTCAGCCACTCACAACCACCCTGGGGGGTTACCCAGCTCTCCACTGATGCCCACAGCCCCGTGCTCCTGGCTCAGCCCCAGTCCCGGGGGCACAGCAGCACCACAGGGGTGTCCTGTGCTGTGCAGAGGGAGAACATTTGTGCAGAAGCATCCAGTGATCCCAGTGCCAGGGCAGAGCTCAAGGGCTGTGGGTCCAGGAGCAGCATCCCCAGCGTGGGGGCCTTGGCTCAGAGCAGAGCTGCTGCAGCCTGGGGACAGTCAGGGGTGGGGACACCCTCGGGCACCACGAAGGGCTGGGGGCACCCAGAGAAATGAGGAACTCCAGTGCAATCTGTGCCTGGAGGTAAACACTGCCTCCCCTCCTCCCTCCTGGGTCACCAGGGACAGATGCACACAACCACTTTATCCCAAATTTCCACAGGTGTTTCTAGTCAGGCCAGTTGTATTTCCACGGAGCTGGTGGCTCAGAGAAACTACAGCACTGTGATGGAAACCAGCAAGCACCGCAGTGTCCTCTTGAAACTTCCCCTGTCTGGAGTTGTCCCTGTTGCAAGGAACTCAAGAGGAGTCCTCATTATGGAATGACTGGACACTGCTCACATGCAAGAGACCAAGTTAATGCCTAAAGTGACAAAGGCCGTGGAGTTGCAAAGGTGAGCTCGGGATGCTCTCCAGGCAGCCTCTGCAAATGACGTGGTTTAAAACCCAAACTGAACACTTTCCACAACCTGAGTGGACAAACTCAGACTCCAACAAGATAAAAACAAAGTGCATGCACAGAAAAAAAACCTTGTAAGCTGTCCAGAGCTGACTGTAGGGAGCTTGTGCAGCTGCCCAGCAAACCAACACTTCTCCCAACTATCTAGCAGAAGTTCCACAGAATCACTCCAGGCACAACATAACCCTGAGAACTGCAAGATGCTTGGAGCACAGGGCAAGAATTCCTGGAAATGCTGTTGGCTGGTTCCTGACTTCTACAGAAATGGGATTGCAACAATTCCTGTTGGGGCCTGAGTTCATGAGACCTGCCCTTTCTGCAGGACACTCCCCCCTCCCACACCTGCACCTCTTTGCAGTCAGCACTGAACAGAGCCCCCAGCTCCCAGGGGCTCCTCTCCACAGACACACTCTTATAAAGCATCAAGCAAAGGGCTGACATTCTGGGGGGTATTTTCAGCCTTTCCAGGCTGTTCTGTTTCCTACTATCATTTCTCTGATTAGGAACCTAATCAGGCCTTACCTCCCCAGCTTAAAATCACCCCCTTCCTCATCCCCCACTCCTTTAAACCCATCACTCCTTCCAAAGGATTCTCCTGCTGTATCCCAGTCTTTGGAGCAAAGAGAAAGAGCTTCCCAGATCAGCACCTGCCACTTGACAAGTTAAACAACAGAGCCTTGCCAATTCCTGTGGTTTTCCTGTTCAAGGAGTGTCTGAGTCTGTGTAAATTTGACTATTTATTTAATAACAGTAACCAAAGTCACCAATGGAAGGTAAATTAAAACAATCATTTGGGGAAAACATCTGGCCAACCAAGAACAGTTTTGCACATTCAAACATTCCAAGAAGCAAACTTTGCAAAAGCCAAGTGCAGAGTCCTGCCACCAGGTCCTGAGCATGTCTGTCATCCACAGGAGCTCTCCTGTCCTGACAGGGAGGCACGCACTTTGGTGAAACATCTTCCAGGGGCACAAGACGCTAATACTCTGAACGCTGGAAAGGACCATATACATTTCTTTGCATGACGTGGAGGAAGGTACAACAATTTCCCCACTCTCCCAAGGGACAGTGGCCTTTGCAGAGGCAACACCTCTCCCCTTGGCAATAAGGCTTATCTACAAGTGCCACTTCAATTCGGTTTGGCAGATTGAGCTCAACTCTGTGGTGATTGCAGGCCCTGCCTGTGCAGGAGCTGTGTCTGCAGTGTCCTGAGAGCACAGGTGGAGCTGCTCCCAGTGGGAGTCAGGACAATCATTCCTCAAAGCATCTTTAAGCTGTTGCTTTGCTGCTACTGGCAAATAATACTATGTGATTTCAGCATTAGATACTTCCACACCAGAATCTCTTTCCCTTCCTAGATGGAATTGGATAGTTTTTTTCCCCCAATAGCGCTGGTTTAAGCAGCACCAGTGTCACACCAGCTCTGACTTAGCTGGGCATGACAGTGAGCAGAGCACAAAGCAAGCAAACAGTTTGGTTTAAGTTGGGGGTAGGGTGAAAGGGGATAATGAAGGTAGTTGTGGAGGGGCTTGTTTAGGAGACAGAGCCAATGGGGCTTGTTTAGGAGACAGCTGGGCCACAGGAATGGAGGGCTGGGAAGGGCAGGAAATAAAGAACAGAAAGGATGCTTCAAAGAAAGCACACAGAGCATGATCTAAGCAGCAGACACTCTCAGAAGCTGCTCTCAAGAGGCAGATGTTCAGTACAACCCCTCCTGTCTATGCAGTGGGAGCCAGAGTGCTGCTGCAGCCAGAGACTCCAGGAGCTGTGCCAGCTCTGGGAGTGGCAGAGGTGGTACTCACAGCCTTGCAGGACACATCGTACGGGACGGTTTTGGGGGGCCTTATCCACAAGGGCAGCAAGTTGGTATGGTCACAGGTGGCGCTGCAATTGAGTTACTGCAATGTGGTTACTCTTGACAAATGCACTGGTTCCCATTTCTGCATCTTCCTGCAGCAGGGCTGTGGGGGATGGTGCAGGGCCACCCTAGGGGGGGTGCTGAGGAGAGCTGGCTACGCTCTGAACACTCATAGGTTTCCCAAAAGGTCCCAGAGGTGGAAGCAGACAGTGCTGCTGACAGTGCCTGTGGCAGGGGAGGCACAGACAGAACTCAGCTGGCACGGGCAGGACTGTGGCTGAACCGCAGAGAACACATTGTTAAATGAACCTTAAAACATCTTTGGCAGCTGTGGTGGTGCCACATCCCACACTCACCCCTGACCCCCATCAGTGAAACCAGCCAGGGCAGCTCCTTCCAGTTCCCAGCTGGCACTGAGCTCTGGGCTCCCGCAGCCCTAACTGGGATCACACTTTGCAAAGGGCAGGAGGGGAGGACTCTACAAACACGGGCCCAACATGAGCACACCTGGCCATGCTCAGGACCCCACCTGCCAGATCCAGGAGGAACGAGCTCACAAGGGACTTCCCGAGGACTCACAGGCACCACAAGGTGCCATCACCTTTCTCCCCTGCACACTGGCCACACATGCATCAGTTCCTGAACACAGAACAGGAAGAACACCCTGCCACAGGCACACAGGAGCAGTATCTGTGTTCCTGAGGGATTCCTGCTCTGGTACAAAGCAGGCATATGAGAAAGCATATCCCACTGAACCAGCAGTCTATGGACACTGGCTGTCCAGCAGCATCCCTCCCCCCAGGGTTGGGCTGCAGCAAAGGCAGGGTTGAGAGAAGGCTGCAATGCTCCTCTAACAAACACTGGTGTAAGGCATCAAACTTGCATTCCCTACCTGTTTGTGGGAGAGTTGGGCATGCCCCAAACAAAAGAATTGGACCTCTCCAACACCTCTGTGAAAGGAAACAGATGCTATGACTCAGAATTAAGAAACCCCAGCAACCACCATCACATCAGTGGCTTAAATAGTTTTCAGCTGCCAGAGGGCAGGGTTAGATTGGGTATAAGGAGGCAATTCTTCCCTAGGCAGGCCCTGGCACACGTTCCCAGAGAAGCTGTGACTGTCCCAGCCCTGAAAGTGTCTAAGGCCAGGAGGTTGGATGGGGCTTGGAGCACCCTGGGCTGGTGGAAAGTGTCTTGCCCATGGCAGGGGGTGGCACTGGATGGGCTTTGAGGTCTATTCCAAGCCAAATCAATCCTGGGATTCGATGATCAGGAATAGCTATCGTATTTCCACACGTTCAAGAGGGAGGAAAAGTTGATCTTTGATGAATATTTTTGCTTCACTGCTGTTTAACTGAGAAACTTAAAAGTTACCATGTTTCCATGACCATCACTGCACATAAGGTACAAAAGCTTATATGGGAGAGAGGGATGCTTGGAAACCTCTCTTCAGGCCAGTTCTGGCAGCATTTTGGATTGTTCTCTATACCAAAACAAGCCTGCTGGGTGGTGAGATCCATGTTTTTAGGAATGAGCATAATCAAGGTACTCTACCAGGGAGACCTGAGTGAGCAGCACCCCTGACCTCCCCTGGAGGACAGGACCAGGGAGAAGACAGCAGTGTGGCACAGGAAGAAGGTCCTCACCTGATTCCCAGTCTTCATCACAGGGAGGTGCCTGCCAGGTGCTCTCATTCTTCACCTGCTCCTGACAGGGCTCACAGGACCTACTCACTTTGGGAAGAGAGAAAAACACAGTGACCAGCAGTCCTTAAATCCATTGAAAGCTCAAGCTGTGAAACACCTCTTGGCTTCCTCCCATCTCTTGGGATGAAGCCCTGCCCAATGCAAACAGGTTGAGGACAGCCAGGGACTGAAAAAGACCATCTTCCAGTCTTACTTTTCCAAGGAATGAGAGAAGACTCTGCTCCCTGAAACCCTGAGCAGGAATGCTGGAGTGAAAAGAAAAGCTGCTGACACAGATGCAGGCATCACTGTTGGCCTCAGTGCAGCTCTACAGAAGGCGGAAAGCTTCTGTGTGCTCTGTGGTGTGGCAGCAGTTCAAGGGAGATCAGCTCTGAAGGAAGAAGGGCCCATCCTTGTGGACATTAAAACATCCCAGCTCCTGCCAGAGGCACTTCCTGCATAATTTGGGGTACAACTCTTCTATTCAACAAACCTGGTAACAAAATATGTGCAAGTCCTACCCAGAGCATCTGCCATATCCTCAAGAAATGGCTCAATAAACCTGAGCAAAGAAGATCAAGTTTCCCAGAGCTGCTGCATCACACAGAACTACAGACAACAATTTGACTCCCTCTTTTTTTGGAGTAACTTTTCAGTTATTGCACAATCCATCCTTACCACAGGAAATCCTCAGGCCCCAGGGAGAGCAGACACCTGGGAGCACAGGGGTTCTCTCACCTGTGTCTTGCTCCACGATGGCTTTGTCGTTGCACTTCATGATGTGGTCGCTGAGGTCGTGGCGGGGAACCAGGTGGCGAGCGTTGAATGGGCACGTGGCCAGTTTCTTTGCAATTTCTGGGTTGTTCTAGACCAGGGAAATCCACATCACTTGTAAGTTCACATATCTCTTGTCAATCCATAGGGAAGAAAAACACTGGGATATTTGTGGTGTTGCTTTAAATAAATACAAGCCTAAACGAGAAATTGCAAAGGGCACAGGAACACAATTCACAGACACCGAGCCACCCTTGACTGAAGTGGAACAGACCCTCAGTAAACTCCCTCCAGCTTTCTGGTAATAGATTTAAAGCACAACTGAAACCATTTTAAAACCAACAAGGGAGAGACATGTAATGTAATCCTTTTAGATGTATTTTAAATAAGCAGGCACAAAGGCAGAGAAATTCCCTAAACCTTTCAGAACAGCCAGGGAGTTGGCAGCATTCCACCTGGATTCCCATTCAAGTACAACTTTATCCCAGACACCAGTTCTAGTAGCAGAGCTCAGCTGTCACTACAGTAAATTATGTCCTCCAGGTGACAGAGGCTTAACTGGGAAAAATAGGCTGGGAGAGCTGAGGGGTTCACCTGGATCAGAGGAGACCTTTGAGACCCTCCAAATGCCCAAAGGGGCTCCAGGAGAGCTGGAGAGGGACTTGGGACAAGGGATGGAGGGACAGGACAAGGGGAAATGGCTTCCAACTGCCAGAGGGCAGGGATAGATGGTATACTGGGGAGAAATTCCTTCCTGTGAGGGTGGGCAGGCCCTGGCACAGGTTGGGCAGAGAAGCTGTGGCTACCCCAGCCCTGGAAGTGTCCAAGGTCAGGTTGGATGGAGCTTGGAGCAACCTGGGCTTGTGGAAGGTGTCCCTGCCCATGGCATGAGGTGGCCCTGGATGGGCTTTAAGGTCCCTTCCAAGCCAACCCAATCCTGTGATTCCACACAGTTCAAGCCAAGGGGATCCAAATTGCTGTTGGCAGTGTCTCTGTTTGGGCCAGGGCTGTGTCCTGCACAGAGCAAAGGGTGGCTGGGGGAGGTGGAAGCATTAATTGGATTTTATGCATAAGGTGTGCAAAGGAAACTCAACAAACTTGCCCCAAGCAAAAGGACAATCTCCACCCAACCACTCACCACTGCAAATAACACACTGTGGCATCGTCAGATGGATCAGTGATAACCCCAAGCCCTTCTTCTGCTAATTACTTAAACAGCAACTGTGTCTGCTTGGTGATCACTATCTCACCTTATTCTCTGAATGAGGAAACTTGTCAAAATTCTTTGCTCATCAGTTAGCCAACACCAGGATAAAAGTAACTTGGTTAAACATTTACTTGCCAACACTGTTCACCCAGCCCACATGCAAACTCTTGTCAAAATCTGACAAGATTTCAGCTCTCTTGAATGTTTGGTGCTTGCCACTTAGCTCTGCCCCCCACTTCAACTAGTTAATTAAGATTTTAAAGGCTCTAGTAAATTCTAGTTCTAGAATTTACTGTATTAGTATCAGGACACACAGCCTACAATTGCATCTTAACTGGAAGGCACAGCCCTGGTACACTGTTTTAAAAACACACTGGCAAACTTAAAAAGGAACAATCAGGTTTTCAAAGGTCTCAGGAAAAACCCAAAGCTCAGGAAGGTTTGAAGAAACCCAACCGTGAGGGCAAGAGAGGAGGGAATGCTTCCTATGAAATGATTTGTATTCAAATCCTGGATAAAACACAGAGAGGGGAATAAACCTCTCCCAGATGTGCCCAGCCCAGGATGTGCAGTTTCTGCCAGGTGCCCATGACAGAGTTACCAGCAAAACAAAACTCCCCCAGCCTTGCTGGACAGTTGCACTCCCAGCACTGGAAGAAGGAAGTGCAACATCCCAGCACTTCTGCTCTGAGGAGCCAAGAGGACTGCACAGAACTCTGACCAAGTTCTGTCTCCAATTTAAAGTGGCAAAGTGTATCTGACCTCCCTGTGAGCTGCTGGAAGAGACCAGTGTCCTCCCTGAACTACCCACGAACTCTGGTCTTGTGTGAATTAATGGGTGTCTGAAGCTATTACTAAACAAATCATAAAGTTGTATGAAATTAGGGCTAAACAAGGCTACTTGTCAGGAATCGCAGCAAGAATGAGAACACACAGGGTGTATTTCCATGCAGAGAATCCCCCAGCCCCTGCCCAGCTCACCTCCTTACACTTCACAAAGTGGTAGGGAAAGCGGCGGGCTCGGATGTGATGATGTTTGACAAAGGGGCACTGGACTAACCTCTCTGGATCCATCAGATCTGAGAAAACAGAACAGAGAGAAAAGCATCTGGTTACAAACACAGGAATCACTGACACTGAAGTCGGGAAAAGCTTCATCCCACCCCATCAGGGCTGCGGTCTGAGTCAAACCAGTTGCTCTTGGTTTGAAACCACTTGTTAAGGCAGGGACCTGGTTCGCATAACCAAATGAATTAAATGTGATGTTTTCATAACTGGGACATCAGTCAAAACAGAGGAGAGTCAGTAGCACTGAGTGTTACAACTCTTATTAGGTAGGAAACCACCCTAACTCCAAGGGAAAGCCAACCACATATTTCCAGCTCTCCCCGAGAACGATCTGTGGGATCATGACACACTCACCAGCACCTTCAGGTGCTGAAGCCAATCTTCGTCCATCGACAGCTCGTTTTGCTGGAGGAAAAACAGGAGGCAACTGAGCTTCATGTCAGAGAAAGCCCAACGTGGTGCACATGACTCAGAATGAAGTTTTTAATATGTCATGTAATTATTTAGGAGCTGAGGAGTTACTAAATCAGCAAAACCCCTGAAGAATCAAGGCACTGAACAGTGAAGCAGTGTGAATCCATGCATATTTTTTTGTCTATAACATATAAATATTAAAAAACCCTCACACTTTCCATATTATCAGGGAGGAAGAAGTCCCCACTACTGCCTGGGGGTGCATGGGGTACACACCAGGGTGACAGACCAGGCAGCTCCATCCTTTCTGCTCTGCCCCTCTTGTTGCTCAGCCTTTTAGCAGACTTAGGATTTGATTATGCAGGAGCTCAAACATCTCTCTCTTACATGAGGGTCTCAGCCCTCCCAAGAGCCAGGCCCCGGAGCTCTGTGAGCCCCCAGGTGTGTGCAGTGCTGCTGCCCCTGAGCTCCTCTCACCTGCATCGGCCCCTTCAGCTCATCAGAGCAGCTGAAAACCAAACTGGCTCTGCATTGGCCCAGCTGCCCCTGGGAGAGCAATTACAAGTGGCTTTGTCACCGAAAAACTAAATAAAAAATAAAACTCTCTAACACTGTCATTTCAGTATTAGAAAGCAGGTATTACTCTAGTTCGGCACAAAGTGCCCAGGGGATGCTCCTCCTAACACACCATTTTATATCTATGGAACTAACAGATAATCATCAGAACTCTCAGGTATGTGCTAAACGTTCCTTCAAGTTCTTTTACATCTTTAAGTTACTTGGAACTCATTTACATTAGAGTAAATACTCTAAAAACTCTAAAAAATACTCTTAACGTTTTTTGGGGAATATCCCATTGCTCAAATTATCCTTTTCAGTCTCCTAAGGACAGTTTCTTCTCCTTGAATTTATTCCAACTATGTGGTCTGGCCAAGAAACACCTTCTTATCAGCGTGGCTCTGGCACAGTCTTTATTCTCAAGGCTAAAATATCCACTTGTGCACACCAACCACCGATAGATATCTGGTATTAAAAATACATTTATCACTGAAGAACAATCACGGGATTAAGTATGGTCCGTTAAAGACTAAGCACTATTTGCTACAGACTTCCCCCCGTTTCTCCCTGCGAATCGGCTCCACACCAGACCAGAGCGGGTGTGTTCAGTGGGGACAGAGCACCAGGGGCAGAGCAGAGCCCGCGGCTCAGCAACCAAAGCCCACACAGCACCGGGGCGGCGGCACAGTTTACGCTCGGCTGAGGAGCGAAGGCGCCACAGTGTGAGAAACAGTCTCATACCCAGAATGGGTTTTACAATGAAAGTTTATTATCTGGTGAAAGCAAACAGCGCGCTGGATGCGGCAGAGTCCTCGCTCCCCCAAAACCGCATACCAAATACAGCGCAGATTGGGGGTTTATCCAGTTACTTCATACATATTCATTACATCATATACATATATATTTCCAGTGTGATACTAAATAGTCCTCAACACATGTTTCTTTATTGTGTCGGTTCCGTCCGCTATAATTCACGTATTCCCTGATAAGGACTCAGGAGAACTAAACAGTGGTACTATAATTCAAGTATTTCCTTGATAGGGAAACAGAGACACTAACCAGTTCTACCATAATACAAGTATTTCCTTGATAAGGAAGAGAAACTAACCAGTTCTACCATAACTCATACTGTTTTGATAAAGAAGAGAAACTAAGCAGTTCTACTATAATTTACATTGTTTTGGCAAAGAAGAGAAACTAAACAGTTTTACCATAACTTACAGCACCTCTGTAGTAACAACAACAACTTGTTCCCTTTACGGGGGCTGCAATTACCTATTTGGCTTTCACTGACACGAATCATAATGACATTTATCACAACAGCAAAGCCCCGTCCCTATCCCCCTGCACGGACACACCGGCACAGCAACCTCGAACCCGCCCGAGCCGGGAGACCCGGCTGGGACCGCGCTGAGACAGCACTGGGACCGCACGGAGCCCCGTCCCTGGGACAGCCCAGGGGCCGCACGGAGCCCCGTCCCTGGGACAGCACAGGGGCCGCACGGAGCCCCGTCCCTGGGACAGCACAGGGGCCGCAC
>VXAU01004703.1:24400-39850 GCA_013399695.1 Formicarius rufipectus | reverse complement strand
TTTTTTTTTTTTTTTTTTTTTTTTTTTTTCCAAAACTAAAGAGACACCCAAAAGGAAACTCTCATTACTGGGGCATGGGAGGTGGTGGGAAGGAAGTTTGATATTAGAATATGCAGAGAAGGCAGAGTTAATGAATGCCTCCCTTGCATCAGTCCTCACTGACAAGATCAACTCTCAGGAATCTCTGACACAGAAGACCAGGGTAAAGCAAGTAATTTACATAAAGTATAATAATATGGTGGTATAAGAAATCAAGTACTTTCTAGGAGGAAAATCAGAGAAACTTTATGTGTTTTTTTATCAGGAGGAGTAAATAAGATTTCCTCTGCTATCATACAGTCTGTTGTATTTAAACTATAAACTTAAAAGAAGATTCAACATTGTTGTGCTGTTTTATAGGTAAACTGGTAGGAGAGATTACAAGTCAGAATTACAATTTAATAGAAAGATTGCAATAACTACAATGATACAGGGAAAAAGTTGGGGTTTGACCCACAATAACTGGATGTCTAACCCAGCACCTTGGGGCATGAACAGAATGGTATTTGTTAACTCCTGTGCTGAGTACCATGTGGTCCCCCTGAGAACAAAGCAAAAGGAAAGAAGAATCCTGTTGGTGAGGATGATGGTGGCAGTCTAGTTGAGTGGCAGTCATAGTCCTCCTCTGGATCTGACAAGTGGTACCAGAAGTCCCCAAACCGAAAGATTACACATGTTTAAGCTCAGATGGGAATGCCCAGTACCTCCTCCCCAGGGTGAGGTGTTTCACAATGGGTGATTTACTCTGTGAGTCATGGGATATTTTTGGAATCCCTGATGGTCCATTAGCAGACATGACCCCTAAGGATGTGTGTGAAGGTACTAATGACACTCTAAAGGGGGGTTCCCACACCTGAGTCGTTGGTGTGAACACTTTCCTATCTTGGACAGCTGCTATCAACAATCCATTATTAGCAGTTTGTGAGAAATGATATAGAGCACTGTTTTGGTTATACCCACACAGTGACAAACTGGTCTTGGCCACTACAACCAGGACAACTGTATATTGTCCATCAATATTTAGATGATCAGGCATGTGACATTCACCATTTTATGCAGGGCAAGAAGACTGCATGTTGGCTTTGTTTTTAAATTTTTTTTTTTATTTTTTTTTTCTTTTTTTATTTGTTTGTTTGGTTGTTTTGGTTTTAGTTTGGTTTGGTTTGGTTTGTTTTTTTTTGTTTTGTTTTGGTTTTTGGTTTTTTTTTTTAGTTTGTTTGTTTGGTGGGCTTTTTTTGGGGGGGAAGGGAGAGGGATTTTGTTTTTCTGTGGGTTTGGTTTTTCTTGTTTTTCTTATGATAATATAGCCACTAGCTAATTGCAGCAAAGCAGGAACAATAGTTTCAAAAAGCACTAGCAAAGTACATTAGAATAAAGCTGCTTCTAGGAATAAGAACAAGAGTAGTTCTTACTTTCCTTCTCTTTTTCCTGCTGTGATAATTTGATAAATGTTTATTAATGGAAATGGCAATCTGATAAGCAAGACATTCCAAACAGAAGACAGAAACAAGAAGTTCAGAAAATTTGATCTCTTATTATGAAACAATTCCCAGTAGCACCATGATTCTTGAGGGACAGCAGTTTTACATGTATTTTCCTTTTGTGAGCTCTACCAGTGGGAAAAAAAAATCAGGGAACAGCTTGTATTTTATTAAAAAAGGGTAACAACTGAGGGATATTATTCATTTTTCTTTAAAACAATATGTTTTGCATGCCAGCAGGCATCTTTTTATAGCTGGGAAGTCAGGTGCTGTGGTTTTATCTACCAGTTTATGCTATTCAACACTGTTCGCATGAGGAATTTCCATATAGGACCAGAAGTAAAACTCCATACCAGTTAAAAGCACTGGTCACACTTCCGGAGGTTTAGTTGTTCAATATCTGTGCCATCTTGCATGACGTTTTCAAATAAAAGATAAACACTTTGATATTTTAAATGATTGAACAAAATGAGACATATAATTTAAATAAACTTATCTGAGAAATGTACCATAAACTTAAATATAGTTTACTAAGCAACAGGAAGATTATCTTAACATTTGTCAATGTATCCAAAATTAAAATGTCCATTACATGAATATATGTAAAATATTTAAATTAGTTGTTATTTCCATAATGTTTTAAAATATTTCAAATCACAAGTTTGTTTTGATTGAAAATAAGTAGGTGAGCAGTCACTGTCATGCATTATTATTATTCTCTGATACTTCTAGCAGGCAAGAAAGGAATGAAACTGAATCTTTTCAAACACAGCTAGTAAAACAAAACATTTGGAGCAGTTTATGTAACACATAGTCTATCAAGAAGCCACATTCTGGAACATAAAAGACCTCAAGTATCTGTGCAGATTTCATGTGAGGTGGTTCAGTACACCTGTCTTTCATTAAAAGAAGAACTCTGGTTGCCCCAAATTTCAGGAATATAGGAAGAGACCACTGTTACCAAGCAAGAGACACAAAAGTGAGACAGTTTTAATTAGAATAGCTTGCAGCACTCATACTACAGCAGCTTTTCAAGTATTTTTAGATGACCCAGAAAAGATTTCTCTTCTTTGGAATAAGAAAAGAGATAACAATATAGAGTGCAATATATTTTATCATTTCCCCCCCTTTTTTATGGAATAAGTCAAACTACTTTTCTTCAGAAACTTTGATTTGTTAACCAAGAGGTAATGTTGTGTGCTACACTGCACACCTGGAAAAGTAACCTGTGAAAAGAATAAAGCCACTAAAGTCAGGATATGTGATCTACCAAAGCCATGGCAGGAGCTAGGAAAATCTTCCTTAATTCCTAATTGCTAATTCCTAATTCTTTAATTCCTAATAGATATTACTACTTAATTATGTAGAAGTCTTTCCCAAGAGTTTTTCTTCTAGTGAGGAACTTGTTGTGGCAGAATTACAAGCTCATAGAATAATGCAATTATTTATTATCCAAACATGAAAAATACTATGGCTTCACTTGCAAAATAGATTATTTTGAAATTGCTGTAATATCCTAGCCTTATTCCTGTTCCTTTCAAAGATTAAGGGTCTTATAGTTGATTCTTTTTTATTTTAAAGATAAAATGAACATGCTTTCTAATGAAATTTATAAATGTTGCTATCATCTGGAAAATGGTGGCTCAAAGTTTCTTTCAGCCCACAAATACAATGCACTTAAACATTTTCCTTATTCTTGAGGGGAGAAAGGCAATAATAAGACAAAGATATCTTCACATACAATTTAAAGGGAATTACACATACATACTAAAATATAATTTTTACCCTTTTACTCATGAATTACACTGTATTAAATAAGATATTCTAAGTAAGCTTTTGCTGAGATTTTCAAAGGAAGAAAGAATTAGGCATCCTTTGTTTAATTCATAAGCTATAAATTTTTTAGCATCTTCAACTATTTCAGCTTTTCTGTTCAGCCGAATATTATTTTCTTATTTTTTTTTCCCTTGGAGTTTTTAGACCCCAGAAGAATCAGCATGCACTTTCTTCAGTACTTTCATTTGCTCTGGTCATTTGCAGAATCTCTTCCTAAATGTTACTTAAGAAATATTTGCAGTCTTAGTTTAATGCCACAAGTAACTGAGACTAGGAAATATGTACTTCTTGCTTTTATAATATATTTCAAAATTGTTACTCACCTATATAGCAGGTTACAGTTTACAGGAAATTATAAAAGGATAATAGTAAATTATCAATATTTTTCCCTGTCTAATTATTGTGGATTTTTTTTTAAGATAAAATACAATATAGCATGATAGGAAAAAAAAAAAGGCATATTTCTCTTGGGCAGACCACATTTCTCTCATCAAAACCTCATTTACTTTCATGTGACTGCATCTGGAACTATCTGAATATCATCTCATTGTTATTCATGTGTTTTATTTCTCTTAGCAAAATTAGCAAATTATTCCAGCTATATATAAAATAATAAGAATTCCAGCAAGTTTTCGTTATGAATCTGCTGTTTGTTTTTGTGTCATCACAACTATATCACTTTACTTTTATCGTGTCTTGACATTTTAAACAGGATTTGTATGACTACCCTTGTTTTGCAGTATGCAGCCCTAATTATCATTATGGTGTAGGGATTATTTTGGTCTAGTCTTGAAACAACTAGATTGACATCAACAGGCATAGTTTAAGCTTAGGCTTGTCTCTTCACAGTGTTTTTCTTCCCAGATTCTTGAGGAGTGGTCTTGCTGTTTTTCCTGTCACAGTTCCCACATATGTTACCATCTCACAAAAGGTTTTTATAAAATTCAATCATATAATTCTGCTTTATGAGATTGGCCTTGCCCTGGGCAGTGGGTTGTACTAAATGACTTCCTGAGGTTGTCTTCAACCTAAATTATTCTATGAAATTGTCAAATAGTTAATTAAGCAGGAAGAAGAATGTCTCTGCAAAGTTCTGAGTATTTGACTTAGTGTGCAAATTATACTTCTCAAGGAAAAGAGCATTAGAGTCTTGGGTAGACCAAGGCAAGAAAAATGATGTATCAATGGCTTAAATCAGGGAAAAATTATTAGCTGAGAAGAAAAAGAACCCAAAACCAAAACAACCAACCAATGTAAAAAAAACAAAACAACAAAAAAACCCCAAACAACTCCAAAAACCACAAACCAGTTGAATCAATGTGATTTTACCATTGCCCATAACAAAGAGTTTAGAATGCTTAGTGTGAAACACACATACAAGGCCCATATTTGTTCTGCAGCAAAGAGGACGAGTTGAGCTGATGCACTGGATCTGAACATCCTGGCATGAGAGATCCTATGTAAATGTCACACTGGCACCAATGATCCTCCCTAGGAGGGTCTGCTTTGATCCCTGGACTCTCAGACTTAAGCAGGGATCAGAGCTTATGAAGATAAACAAGACCCTTCCAGGTGCATCTGTTCTCCAGGAATCCATAGGTGTGCCTTTAAAAGCCAGCATACCATAAGCAATGCTCTTCATTCTTCAGTAGGCTAGTGAGATTACTAGGAAGCAAAATCTGTGAGATATTCAAGGATCATTCACTCTTTTTTTTTTATTTTTTTATTTCACGCTGATAGAGGAAAAGCCACTTTTCTATCAGAAATGTTGGGACTACCTCTATTTTGCTGCTCAGAGGGACTTAGATATGGCAGGCACATGGTAAAGTCTTGGGCATAACTTAGCGTTTCTACAGCACTGCCCACGAGTCAGATGTTACCAAACAAAAATGTCAGCAAACACCTCTGAGTTCAGCTTTGAACTATTTTGTTTAGCAGTAAAATGCACTTGCAGTTTAGTGCAAAACAATGAAGAAGTTCTGACAATATTTAAATGTCAATAATGGAAATATTTAATAGTTTTAGGCCGGTTTTGTTGCCTTTTCACCTAGGTCTGTCCAGCATGTAGCTGTAGAAGGTTGTTTTGCAGAATTTAGAGAGGAAAAAGATTATCAAGAGCAAATCGTTTATACTACCTAAACCACGTATCTTGAGGTCTGACTCTTAGCCATTATTCTCTCATTTCCTTACAGCTTAGCGATTATGAGGATAAATTATGTTCCTTTTCTTTTTCAAAATCTGTCGGTTACAGTAAACTTTCCTTAAGTAATTCTTGTGTATCATCAGAAAAGTTTTGAATTT
Source organism: Formicarius rufipectus (assembly GCA_013399695.1). Lineage (NCBI taxonomy): Eukaryota > Metazoa > Chordata > Aves > Passeriformes > Formicariidae > Formicarius > Formicarius rufipectus. Next base: position 34,193 of record VXAU01004703.1, on the reverse strand, counting down.
CACTGCCTCAAAGGTATCCCTAATTATCAGTATATCAGCAGTCAGTAACTATTCTGCTGATACAGACTGAAACGTTAAGGTCATAATTAATTTTGTTTTAAAAAGCTATTTTATAACATGCACACAAAATACTAATCAGTCATTATGTTCCATGAAATACAGTGGAAAGTGTTGATCTGAAGTACTTTTTAAAGCACTTTGATTACTTTGAAATATCATCTCAAGAGCATTGGATTTAAATTACAGTATGGGGAGTAGGGGCAGGGAATGAAAAAAGCACAACCAACACCACTTTAAAACCCCAGGCAATTGTGGAAAAATATATTTCATAAATGGTAGCTCAGTCTTCGCCTTTAAGGAGTTCATCATCCAAGTTGGTAACTGACAGATTGAAATCCTAACAGGGTTGGATATTCTGGACTACAGCTCCCAAAAGCACTTCGGCAGGTATAACAGTCGATCTCTCTAGCATATATTCTGTTGTGGTCCTGGAAGTCCTATCTTCAAGTGACCAAAAAGTGATTAGATATGACGTGTTTCCAACTTACTGTTTCAAAATCAGACAATTCCAATTCTTTCAACAGAACACATTTTTTCAGAAAATTTCTGATTAATGCTGCACATAGCCTAGCAGGGTTCAAATACAGATTTTTTTACATATACAACATGAGTGAGTGAATTGTAATATGGTAATGATAGCTTTTAGAAGGGAAGACAATGAGGGCTGTTGAATACTTATAGTTTAGGTAATGTATAGACAACATTAAACATCAGTTATGCAGAATGAATTGAAATAAATTATGACAAGACTTTGTCTATATTTTAGTCTTTATTTGAATTAATATTTCAGCTACTTCTTTAGATATAAGCATAATACATCTTTTCATTTCATTTCATAGATATTGTAGGTCCATTTGTGTATCCCATAGGGCTTTTCTTATATAGTTACATTGGTGTTCATGTGCTGACAATAACATAATTCTAAAGTCCTCTTCTTCAGTCTTGCATGTAAATAAGTGAGTTCCTCTTTTGGCTGTTCCTTCATTTAGATTAAACATTGTATGCTTTTACTGATTACTGTAGTAAGCAACTGATCAAGAAACTTCAGATTTGGTCAACACAAAAATTACAGAAAGTAAATGGCTTATATTAATACTTTTGCACACTATTTTGCTTTAAGTGGATTTTTGAAGTTACTTTTTACCAATACTTGAATTATTCAGATAATAATATTTTAATGCGGAGAATAACATAAATCTAGAAACCTTACCTGTTTTTCCAGTAGTTGGTAGTATCTGCTAAAGGGTGCAACATCTTTGCAACAAAAGGTAGTCTTCCTCAGCAACACTGTGTCATTTTGCTAGCAAATACAAATACAACAGCTATTAGACTATTGACTAATTATTGTCTAATGACTATTAGACTTTTTTTTTAATTTGTGATTCAAGTATTTCACAATGTATAATATCCACCACTGTGCCAGTACTGACTTGTGGTTTAAACAGCATTTCTTTCTTTGTTGATGCATCTAACTTTGATTTTTTTTTTTAAGGAGGTATTATACCTTTCATCTCTCTTTTTGCTAGATTGCTTCTGATACAAACAACTGACAAAAAAATTTCACTGGCTAGCTTCTAACATAATTCTTGGCTAATGTAAACATTTATGGGAAGCCCATACAGTTCATATCTATAGAAAGCTGCTTGTAACATTGAAATTCTGACTTCTGGCAATATATTAGAAATACTATGCTACACTGAACAAGCCATATTTTTCCATTTCCTCTTCTAAGATAAGTTCCCTACTCACTTTATCATTGTCATTACTCTTGTCAGCATCTTTTGTAGTTTGATGCTATCTGTCTTGAACATGAGGAAAGTGAATCATAGTCAGCATTTCAGAATATAATGAAAGATGATTCCCTGCTTTTTTTTAAGGAAAAAGTTTTAATTGAAGTACCTTGGAATTAATTTTGCACTGATCTGCACTGATCGCTCCTTTTCATTCCATTATCAGTTTGTATACTCAGGCTTTTATTGTCTTCAGCTGCTTTCAGTCAGTTTGTGGAAAAGTTGTCTAGCTAGGAGACACTTCTAGTTAGCAATTTATTCTAATGCAAATGTCCAATACAAAAGCTGGACATTATCTTGAGGTGGGTACTTATTTATTTATTTATTTATTCACATTAATGATATAGGTCCAGCAGGACTAGCATCACCTGGAAAGCTAATTTTAAGATAACTTAGGTGAAATTCAGTGAGAAATCTTGGTCTCGTCACCATCCTTGGAGGTGTTTAAGGAAAGACTGGATGTAGCATTTGGTGTCATGGTCTCATTGACATGGCAGTGTTTGGTTATAGGTTGGACTCGATGATATCAGAGATCTTTTCCAGCCTAATTGATTCTGTGATTCTGTGTTTATCTTTTAATAGAAGGTCAAAGATTTAGTCACTATTTTAATCTATCTTCTCCTATTAATGTATGCATTATTAGTAGATCTTAATTACTAGGATTCTAACTTATTGCTCACTCACATCTGTTTTCTACTCCATGCTAAACTACTGTTTTTCAAATACCTGTCACATTAAGCTTAATTTTGTGTTCTGTGAAACGTGAGCACTTTCTACAATAAGAATTGACATGATCATTTTAGGTAAAACTGTGAATTGACTTTGCCATATAATGCTATTAAAAAGGACCACACATATATAACAGGGGAAAAAAAAAAAAAAAGGGAAAAAAAAAAAAAAAAAAAAAAAAAAACAAAACCAAAAAAACCCCACAGAACTTCGGTTACAACTTTTTTAAAGAAACATCAAAGAAATGAAGTAACACTTGATGTCTGGTTGTACATGACAATGTAGTTCAAAGTTTTCATTGCTCTTTCTATGTAAAAATATTACCTGAAACATTGCTGTTTTGTTCTGTTGTTTTGTTTGTTTGTTTTCTATTTTATCCTATTCAATAAAGAATAGGTAGCTTGACAGGTACACTGTCACTTTTGTTACTTCAAATTCCTTTCTCCAAAACCAGTTATTCTGGGAGAAATATTGTCATAGTATGGACACACAGGGGCTAAGACAAAGTCAAGAAATAAAATTATTTTTTGAACTGATGAGGATTTAAATTTAAGCCTCTAGTGAAAAATTGGGTATTTATGGCCCCCCATATTAATCTTTATGTTGGATAGCAGTATCCCATAAGTAACATGTGATATTATGATCCAAGTTGTGTTTGATGTGTTGATGATAATATACATATAAACTGAAAATATATGAATTTAAGTTTCAAGTTGCTGGGAAATTATTAATGTGGTAAATAGACTTGGGAATCACAATTAAAATATGATTTCTACTGCAAACCAATTACAGATTTTTGAAATTGCCACTATTATTAACTATACCATCCTCTTAACCTCCTAGATGTACCATTCCATTCTTTCTTCAACATCTCTTGACAATGACACCAAAACTATAACATTGTCATTCATAGAGGCAAATGATTCTGATCAGGAGGTTGTAGTAATTTCTCAGGCATATGTTTGATTTTTGGAGTGTCCTGTGCAGAACCTGAAGCTGGACTCAATGATTGTTGTGGGACTCTTCCCTCAGGGTATTTTATGATTGTATGAGTAACATCAAACACTAAAGAGATTCTATTTTTAAATAACAAACTACGGTACTAGATCTCTTCATATAAAGTTTATCCTTACTGAAAAGTATTTTAAATTACCTTCCAGTTTCTAGGAAGAAAATATGAATTTTCAAGAACTAAAAGCAATATTTCTTCAGATAATTTTTTATCCCTTGGAATGGACCCTTGTTTATTTAAATGCTGTAAAATTCTTGGTCAGATAGCACCTATTGCAAAAAGAAAGAGACAATGGATTACAAGTCTGTTTCCTAGTCATAGGTGTTTAACTCTTGGTCTGTTCTATAGCACAGTGTTAACTATTATGACTTTATTACTTTCTGGCAATATATTGCATTCAAATATAGAAGGAAATCTGTTAAGTCATTACATACAGCTTTTATGTAAGAGCACACTTTGAGGGTAGAATTAATGGCTGTAAATTAAGATTAGTCCCCATTACAAGATTCAGTTTCAGACAAATGCAAAATTCTGTATTCCTGGACTTTGACTACTGTTTCTGTTGTGAAAAGTGCACAATCTCATGTCATATACTCACAGAATCATAGAAAGTTTTGGGTTGGAATTGACCTTATAGATACCAGTTCCAGTCCTCCTGCCATAGGAAGAGAACATTCTACTAGGCCAGGTTGCTCAGAGCCTCATCCATCAGGACTTGAACACCTCCTGGACAGCTAGTTCCAGTGCCTCACCACCCTTATAGTAAAGAATTTCTTCCTAATATCTAATCTACCCTCCTTCAGTCTAAGGTTGTTCCCCTTGTCCTATCACCACATGTCCATATGAAACATCTCACTCCAACTGTCTTATAGGCATTCATTAGTTACTAAAAGTTTACTCTGGTCCCTGGAGTTTTCTCTTCTCGAGACTGAACAGTCCCAACTCTGTCTCAGCCTGTCTGCAGAGACCAGGTGTTTCAGCCCTCTTACNATTTCTTCCTAATATCTAATCTACCCTCCTTCAGTCTAAGGTTGTTCCCCTTGTCCTATCACCACATGTCCATATGAAACATCTCACTCCAACTGTCTTATAGGCATTCATTAGTTACTAAAAGTTTACTCTGGTCCCTGGAGTTTTCTCTTCTCGAGACTGAACAGTCCCAACTCTGTCTCAGCCTGTCTGCAGAGACCAGGTGTTTCAGCCCTCTTACCATTTTTGTGGCACTCCTCTGCACTCCCTCCAACAGGTCCATATCATTCTTATATTGGGGACCCCAGAGCTGGATGGAGTAGAGGGGAAGAATCATCTCCCTTAATCTGCTAGCCAAGGGAGGTGAGTGTTGTTAGTGACTCAAATTATCTGCTCAAAATGAAGACAAGACTGGCCCATTCACTTTTAAAGAACACATATGTTAAATGTTGGATCATTGGTTATTTATTTGATTCTTTTCATGTTTAGCTATCTTATGCTTCATGTTTACATACTGTCAATGAAACTTATCTTCTGATACTTTGAAAGGTGTCTAAAATTCTTTACTTTCTTTCAATATTACACACAATTTGATATTATACTTTCAAATCTGACAATATGTTTTTTCTCTTGCTGCCCCCATTTTACTGTAAAATTCAAAAGGGTATAAGCGTATGGAATGGTAGACAAACTGCAGCAATATACTTTCAATTTTGTTATGGTTGTGATGATCCTTGTATCTGCTACACATTATAAAGGGAGTGGAATAATTGATTTTCCTCTGACTTTACCCAAAAATTACAATATTTGAAAAAATCTTACCTCTTAACATTATATGGTTGACTGATTTATTTAACCTGGCAATTGGTGCTGTTATCTTTATCATAAGACATCACAGTTATGATGAAAATTGAACTCTTTGATAGATATAGACCAGTAGCAATTAGAGAATAATTCCCGTAATACGTTTTAAAGAATAATTTTATCCTTGAAAGACAGTTTTTTTCTTTAGTTTTTATATATTTCTATATCATATCTGTACAGACATCATGCTATAGATTTTGATTAGAGAAGTAATTTAAAGATGCAGTCTGATGATTTTTCTAAAGAGCTGCCTAACTATGCAAGATTACATTTTTATAAAGTTCACTCCTTGTCTTACTGGGGAAAACGTGTTTCTGATAATGTTTCTCATTTTGACTGAGACAAAAAGTGTATAGAATTCATCTTCTTCTTAATAAAGAATCAGCCATTAGATATAGGTGTCCTTCAAAAAATAAATCTGAATTTAGTTTTAGTAATTGATTCTTATTGTGCCTTTCTCTAAAATAAGAAGTCCTTTAGACTTTATTTGGTTTTATTTTGTTTTTCTGTTGAAAGGAATTAAAAACTATGATTAATTTTTAAATCTTTTGTCACTTAATCAGCTTAATTCATTTTGATATATCTTTTCTTCATTACTTTTATGTTTTGTTTTTTTATGTGCACTCTTTCCTGTACATGGTTATCTAAAAATTGTAGTCATAAAAAGTCAATGAAAACTTACAAATCAAATATCTCTTCTCTCTCTCTGTTCCCACTATTTTGTATAAAATCATTCTGAATTGTTGTTTTGGTTTGGGTTTATTTTAGTTTATTTTATTCCTAGTTTCAAATGTAACTGAAAATAAACTTGAAAGAAAAAAAAAGAAAAAGTAGAAAAACCTTCAGTCTGCATAGGTAGAAATTTATTGTTACAGGTATTTATTGAGGTTCCTTTGAGCAATGTAGAATACAGTGCATGAAGCACAGTAATATGTTATTAAAAACTTCCTAAAAATCAATATCCTAATTGCTTCATGCTGTTATCTAGTTTAGCAGAAGCTTCATCTTCCACACTGTTATGTCACCATTTAATATATATTAGCAGAATTTTCCATTACATTTGAAGTCAAATTATCAAGGACATTACCATTTAAAATATTTGTTGGGCTGCAACTTTTAGGTTAATGGACTGAACAGAGAGTATACTAAATATATTCCATAGAGACTAAAACTTGCTTTATCCTGGAACATGCACACATCAGCAGAAGCAGAAGCTTCCCCACTGTACTGTATAAAAAGGCTTAATCTCATCTGGAAGACAGAAAAATTGGGTGTCACTGCAATAATTCATCAACAAAGCTGAGCAGGCATACAGAAGCAGAAAATAGCTTTTCTCCTTTGTTTAGCAAGTATCATATTGTCATGGATAGATTTTATTTGAGGCAGAAAATAATAGATTCTGTTGCACTGATAGGGATGTTAGTTTACGTGACTGTTGTATCCAACACTAACGGGTTTCAGAAAAATTGGAAAAAAGCTATTTTGGTTTGGAAACAGTGTCCAGAGTCTTGGATTTTCTCTTCATTGCCAAGGTATATCAGTCCTGATAGTGTGACAGTAGGTCAGGTTAAGGAACTAATAGTGTATTGATTTTGCATTGTACAAATTCTATCTATTTTCTCAGATATTTAAGGAGAGATGTATAGGTCACTGATGTGAGCAGAAGCTGATGTTACTATTCTTGTATATTTTTGTGTGGTTGTGGTTTGTGATTGTGGGAGTTTATTAGTGTTTCTTTCTTTTTTTTTTTTAAACTGCTGTGTTCTCTTTGTAAATACTAAAGGTTGTAGCACTTCAAACATTGGAACTGTCATTTTGTAATGAAAAATAAATGGAAACAGAATTAAGAAGGTAAATATCCAAGGAATTATCTGAGACTTGAAAATCAATTAAAAACTATCTAATCTGTAACATATATACATTTGATTTATTCAATAATTCAGTTGGTAAGGATTTGGACAATTAAGGATGCAGTGTCTTATTGCATTGCAAGCAGTTTATGCTAATAATTATTTTTTTCTAATGATATATTATGGTTGTTTACATTCTCAGTTCTACACATAGATTAATCAATGTTATGATACTGAAAAAATACTAGTAACCTTAACAAATATATGGAGGTAATTCCACCTTGTCAAGTCAGTACAAAAAATATTATATCTATGTCACTTCCAATGACAGGATAAAATCTTGATGTTCTCCAAAATGCTTCTGATTGCAGTAAAATGGAAGTTTTCATAAGAACAATGGTCTCTGAAATTTCTTTGGCAGTGACCTTATGTTCTTTTATTTTCTGGTTCATAATGAAACAAAGCAATCGTAATTACCATAAATTCTGAATACAATTACATCATTAAAATAAGGTTCAGCTGAAATTACTCTCCTGTAGTGGGTTGACCTTGGCTGTATGCCAGGTGCCCACCAAGCTCCTCTGTCACTTCCTTGTTTTTTCAGCTGGACAAGAGATAAAAAATAAAATGGAAAGCAACTCAGGGTTTGAGATAAGCCAATTTGCTAAAGCAAAACTGAGAGGTTTAACGCACACAAGGAAAGAGAAAAAGCAAAGATTTTACTCTCTACTTCCCACCAGCAAGCAGTGTGTCTGGACACTTTCCAGAAAGCAGGGCTTCAGCATTTGCCACATTTGCTCTGGAAGGCAAAACTTATAAACAACACATGCCCCCCACTTCCACCTCCTTTCCCTTAGCTTTTATACCTAAGCAGATTATATGATATGAAATACCCCTTTGGTTAGTTTGGATCAGCTGAACTAGTTGTGCCCCCTCCCAAGATCTTGCCCACCCCAAGCCTGCTGCCAGAGGAGTTGCAATGTCGGAGAGAGTCAGTGCTGCTCAGCAGTAGCCAAAACACTGGCGTATTGTGAACACCTTTTGAGACACCAATGCAGACCACATTGGTGAGGGCTGCTGTGAGAAAATGAACTTCATCTTACCCAGACCAAATACATTTCCAAACTAAAAAAATCTGTTGTTATTATTGGAGTGTTATAACTGAACATATAGATTTTTTTTCCCCACGTCTGCCCTAATGGATATACAAGTTTGGAAATACTTCTAATTATTTCATTTATGTAGTTGTAAATTTTGTATTTGTTATCTATTTCTTTCACATTATATAAGTGTAGACTCCATCTCAGGTAGTCATCACAATGCAAACTTTGACATTCTATTTTTTTTTCAAGAAGAGGCTTATCTGATCTAAGTAAAGCACATTTTATCCAGTGCTACTACCTTTGCTGCTTTAGTGATGATAAATTTTTTAATCAAGTGTTCAATCTTTTATGCTTACTTCTACTTCAATACTTATGTCGAACTTAGAATTATTTTTTCCCCAAAGTAAAACATAATTTTTTTTCTGTCTTTATTTTTGCCAGAAATGAGCAATTAACTTTTGGTCAATCTTTAGCTACTCCATATTAAGTCATTCAATCTGAAGGTAACTCACGTCCTCTAGACATTTTAGAAATCCAGGTATTAAGTTGTGTTTAAAGGTGCCAATGATTTAAAATCTATGGAAGACAAACCCAAAACATTACAGTGCAGACATAATAATACATTGCAGGGATGGAGACACAAGCACTCAAGAATTTGGTATGTGGAAATCTTCATTCACTTGTCTATTGGGCTACGAATTCTGTTTCATAAGTGGAAAAAAACATATTTAGCAAGGTGTGGTAAAAGGTTATAGATATTATAAAATAATATACATCTGTATATAATGATGGCTATATAGACTATAATTACATTTAAGTATACATTTATGTAACTGTAGAATATTATTACGATAAAATCTTTTTAAATCGCACATCTAAGACACTAAAAAAAATTATCAATATGGACCTGAAAATTACAATAGAGCCATAAAATATTAAAATAACTTTCATTTGCACAAAAAGAGCAATTATTTTATGATTTCTCATCATCTGTCTTTAATTACTTCATTCCTTGTGTTTCCATTTTAAGATGGTTTAACATTCTTCCTTTAAAAGTATTATAACAATACAAAGCCAAAATTCACACAATTTAATAGGATTCCATTGTGTCATTTTGTCTTACTGTCACAAGTCTCATCAAATGTATTTAAATGCACATTTATTGAAATACTAATTCCTTACTATATAGCCTGTAGTTCAAAGTAACTTGTCTGAGAGGTATATTTCATTGAAAATGATGTATGACAAAAAATAAATTTCTAATTAGCATATTTTATACAGCATACTTATTTTATACAATATATATTTTTTTCAAATATAAAGCAGGTAAACAAGTAATTCCCGCAGATGCAGAGCTCTGTCACTTCTAACAGTGAGGATGGAAGGCAAACATCGTTGCCATAGCTCCAAATGTCT
>VXAU01004703.1:13137-24249 GCA_013399695.1 Formicarius rufipectus | reverse complement strand
TGCCATAGCTCCAAATGTCTCCCCATCCTCTTTCCCTCCGTCCACCCCCCACTCCTGCCCACCCCCTCTCTTCCACCTCTTTTTATGCTGAGCATGAGACTGTATGGTCTAGAACATCCCGTTGGTCAGTTGGGGTCAGCTGTCCCTGCTGTGTCTCATACCAGTTTCTTGTGCAACCCTGGCCTCGTTGCTGGTGAGGTGATGTGAGAAGCAGAAAAGGGTTTGACTCTGGCAAGCCCTGCTCAGCAGTCACTAAAACATCTCTGTGCTATCGGTGGGGTTTTGATCGCGCATCTGAAACATAGCCCCATGCTAGCTACTGTGAAGAAAATTGTGTCTATCCCAGTCAAAACCAATAGAAGCAGAAAATATACAGCCTTAAAAAAACCTAAATTTTGTCTTAAATGTTCTTGTTTTCTAATATTTTCCCCTAATTATGCATGGTAGATCAATCCTGAAAATTATTTCATTTACAAAGAAAGGTCACATTAAGATTCTATGTAAGTTTAAGGACAAATTAGGACTTTTGACTCAACTAGATGATAAGAATTTTAAAAAGAAGGGATAGAAGATTTAGTTTTTTAATCTTAAAAGGCCTTAAATATATTTAAATGAAAAGACAAGTTAAAAATTTTATGCTCCTGAAACAAGACTTTTTCAAAGCCCAAAGGATTCTCACATAGTGCCTCAAGGTGGTAATCTATCAAGGTGGTAATCTATTCTCTTTATCTTAATATCATTTCTGTTCTTTCAGAGATGGACAGGAGAGGGAGATTTCCACTGTACACTAAGCACTTTTGTTTGAGAATAATTATTCATTCTAAGTGAAGTAAAAGTTTGTATTGGACCTGTGGAAGGACTTTTTTAGTTCAGGGATGGACAAAGCTTATTTTGCTTCTCTGAAACTTTGTGATAGCTCACTGCTCTTGCACCATTATCAACCTACTGATTACAAAATCTCTCCTCCCAGCAGCTGGATTCATTTTCCTGAGTCTTTAAATGATGTATTATTGATTGGTTTAGGATGAGGACAGTTTAGCACATTACAGTTGCTGCTAAATAAGGTATGTTTTTTAGTACTGTCTGCAATGCAGTCCTCCATGGATGTATCTTTCCCTTTAAAAGACTTTCTCGGTTCACCTTTGGATTAATGATATTTGAAACAGTCATTTTTGTTTCCCTGTGAGTTTGGTACTGCGTATAGTTTCAAAGCTGATGGAAAATATTAAGCTTAAAAAAGATTCACCTTGATAGATACTAAAAAAGATTTTTTGATAAATATATGGGAAAAACACTAACCAATTAGAAAGAAAACAGTGGGGCCAATTACTGCACAGAGAAAACTGGCAAAATTTCCATTTGTGTTTAGAATCCAATCTAAACCTTCAATGTTGAAATAATCAGAAATCTTTCCCCTTGTCATGGATTACCCTCTTTCCTAATGAATGCTTAGCAAACTGTATAAGGTCTTAAATTTACAGGAAATGTCAATTCAAACAGTCAAATACAAGAGACTCGGTAAGATTCTTTCAAAACTCCTTAATAAAGATGATGAATTATTGAAATCTGAATATAATAGAATTTTTATCTTTAAAAAGTACTGTATAAAAAATGATCTAAAAGACCATGTTGAGAGCCCTCTTTATATATCCAAAATTGAGGACCAAAGATAAGGTCATCATATTTTCTCTTCTTATACCTCTGATACAGTTGAACATTAATGAGAAGTTGTATAAGACATGTAATGCTACATTCCTAATACAACTGGAAAATGGGATAATACTGAGAAATATAAAACTAAGAGAAACCTGATCCAGCTCCATGCTGCTGCATGCATCTTCTAATCTAATGAAGATATCAGCTCCATCACACAGCTATTGAGTTTTCTTCTACTATTCTGGTAAGACTAATATTTTCATGGTGCATGTATACCCATTTCTGACATTAGCTTTAACTAGTCTAATATTTACCTTCATGCATATAAGCATCAGTCATGTCCCTTTCAGTCTTTGTTTTCCTAAGTTAAACTCGCTAACCTATATTTTCCAACCACAGTTCAATTTTCTGTGTCCTGGATCACAGTTATGAATTCTATGTTAACGTTTCCTGACTTATTTCTCTATTATTGAGGTGTTACTCTGTACATCCAAAACTTAGATTTCTCTTAATTTTTTTTATTTTTTTTACAGTCATAATGCATAGCTGGTATTTAAAATCCTATGAGACACTAATCTAGCTAATGTATCTTTCTCTTCTGACATTTAATTTTTAATAATCCCTGTTTATAACAGAAATTCATAGTAATAAATTCTTAGTTAACCAGTGAGTTTCTTAGTGCAAAAGATGCACATGATAGAACTGAAAACAGAACATCTACTCTTAACTTACAGGACAAAATAGAACTTTAAAGTATTGATTGCTGATATTTTTTTTCTGTCTTTTGTGGTTTCTTTTTGAAATACTTTGATATTGAAAAAAAAAAATGTTACCTCTGTATTTTAACCACTGGGAACCCTAGTGGCAAAGTGTGAATCACTATCATAGGAATACTCAGAAAAAAACTTAATTTTATCATTAGCTGAATTTAGAAGCTGCTCCAGGGATAAGGATGATGGAAAGGAGGGAACTCAGGAATGCCTTGGTTCCAATACATTTTCTAGTCTCGATAAAAATTTTGGAAGCAGAATAATGGTTCATAGAAATTTAATCCCTTTAAATATAGAAACCATGACTTATAAGTGTGAAGATATAGACTGTGAAACTAAAAGTTGAGGTCACTAAGCCACAAAGCTAAGTAAAATTGAACAACATAGAGTTCATCATCCCAAAAGCCTGAATAAACCCTCTACAATCAGAGGGCACCAATAGTCTTCAGGATTATGATTTTTTCAATAAATATTTCAGTTAGTGGATTATACTGTTTGCCTATAACTTAAATAACATTTTCTGAGATATTGGTTCTTTTTATTTGTCTCTATTGCTGCAATTTGTAATGCTGTCTAAATGTAATCTGTAGGATAAAGCAAATTTTTCACCTGGGGGAAAATAATGAATGAATTGACATGGCTATATTTTGCATTAATAGTTAGCATTGGGTCAGGGAATCCTTTGCACTTCAGATAAACTAGAAATACAGCTATTATATTACGGTTAACGCTGCTATTGAAGTCCTGCTATCCTGCAGTTCTGTGTAAACATAGGGAAAAATTATCTTGACTTTGAGACTTGACTTATTCTGACATAAGAAGGTTTAATCTGGTTCCTAGGGGATTTTATTTTAGCTTTTTATTCAGGAGTTTCACTAACTGATCTGAATGACATTCTTGCTTAGCTTCATTTCCTTTTTATTTGCCTTAGCATCAGCACTAGGATCACTGCCAGTGATGACTTGTGCAACTCATTAGTTCTGTCAATTTCTTCTCTTTGACTTATTCTACAAGCTGTTATGTGTTCTTGTTTTGCACTTCTGTCACTTTTTAAGTAGAGGTTAGTAAAAAGTTCATTTTATAAGCATAAATAAAAAATACAGTCAAAACACTGTTAGATGATGTACAAAGAAAGCTCAGAGGACTAAGCTGAGAGGTTTTTGGAAATTAAAAGATGAAGTTTTGTATATCCACTTCCAAAAAATCTTAGTGTTGTCTACTGCCTACATAGTTAATACAGTTTCTTTTGGACAGTAGGAATTTCAGGCTTTGCTAACATCAGACACTTCAGTTACTTTACATTCCCTACAATTCAGTACTATCTGTGCTGATGTAACAAATCTTATTCTCCTCATTACAATCATACTATATGCAGTCACTTTAAAATACTTGAGCAGGAGTAGTAAAGAGATATGTTCAAAGGCTTACACAAATCTATCCAACATCTGCTTCACTGAAGGTTCCTATTGTCTTCTACCATTTATGCCCCTCCTTTTCTCTTGCCTATAATTCCCTCTGATTTTCATCCAGGAAATATAATGGTTTAGCTGTAGCTTGCCAAGACTAAACAAGCTGTTACAACTAAAGGTTAAGAAGTTGTTTCCTGGTTATAGTAGCCAGGATCAGTTTGTCATTGTGTGGGTGTGTATTCTAAACCCACTATGTCATTTTTCTCACGAACTGCTCACAATGACCCATTTGCAGCAGCTGCCTAAGGCACATCTAACCCCTCAGGCTACAAGCTGGCTGTTTAGGAACTTCTGTGGGATAAGGAAGTTTTCCTGCCTTCACACCCACCTGCGGGGTCGTCTGCTAATGGGACACCAGGGATGCCAAAAATATGCCATTGTTCACCTCACAGAGTAAATCACCCATTGTGAAAGTCTCTACCCTGGGAGAGGGACTGAGCGTTCCCATCAGAGCCCAAGCAGATATAAGCTTGGGGTTTTGGGACTGGGGTGCTCTTGTCAGATCCAGAGGAGGACCAGAGCCTTGACCGGATTGAGACTACCACCAGACTGCAGCCATCATTTTCACCAACAGGTTTCTTCTTTTCTTTTTACTTTGAACTCAGAGGGGCCACGTGGTGTTCAGCACAGAGGTTGGTGAGCTCCATTCTGCTTGTGCCCCTCTGTGTTGGGCTGTACATCTGTTTTTGTGGCACAAATGACTTTTCCTTCTGTATCAGTGTATTTTGTGATCTTTTATTAAATTGTTATTCTGACTTGCAATCCCACTCCGAGTTGGATTCATTTCTCCTGCTGGTTTAACTCTAAACCAGAACATTCCACAAGCTTAACTACCTTTCTAAATTCACCTCTGGGACAGTAAAGGAAGTAGTGAAATAACTGGAGGGTGGCTGCTAAAAGTAATGCCCAGTATTTAAAAATATTGCATCTCTTCAGTTAATAATGCATAACTGTGGATGCAATGCAATTTTAAGAAAAAAAAAGTAAGAAATATATACTTCTTAATGATGTATAAATACACACAACATATTACAGAGTGAGAGATGGTGATCTTTTCAAGTAAATGCAGAACATTTCACAGAAACTTTTAATAGAAGCTGGAAGCATCTCAGAAGTAGGAAGTCTATGAGAATACCTATGTCAATACAGATTTTCTTCCTTTTGAAGCTGCAACCTTTCTCCATTGCCCAAAAGCTTGTGTTGCTTTTACTCAGTATCTTCTATTAGCAATGATCGTGGAATGACTAATACCCTTTGGTGGGCAGCAGCAAGACACTGAAGTGCTCCTGCTAAATGCAAAAGAAGAAATTTGTCAGTGTTCTGAGTTTCCAAGGTTTTACTTAACTATTGTCATTTTGTGTCTGAATAACTGCACTGCCTCTACCACTTACCTATTTTTTTTTGTTTTGCATTGTGCATTTAAATATTTCAAAGGAAATAGCTTTTGAAATTTCATAAATAATTCCCTTTGCAGTAGCATTCTGCATCATTTGCACCAAGAACTAGGTAAACTTAGTTGGTTGTAAAACAAATTAAGTTAAAATAAGGTAAAGGTTGTAAAGGTAAAAGGCTGATTTTTGTCAAGGTTGCAGTCATAATATTATTTTTTAATTCTGTAATTAAAAAGTAATTGAAAAACACAAAAAAATCTCACCCACTCCACATTTCATGTCCAGGAGGAAAAATAAACAGATAATCTTATTGAAATAAATTATCCTTAAATATCGAAACTTAAATTTTGCATATATAAATACTGATTGAGGTGGAGATTATGTTAAACCTCTTTTAAACTGCTTCACAGGTAAAGCTGGGCCTCAGAATGGTACTCCTAAAGGTATGAATGTGTACACAGATGCCTCTTAGGAGGTTCGTGTCAGCCTTCTGTCTGAAGAAGCTATTGATTTCAGACTCAGAATTCAGATTCACAAGAGTTTATTTATCAGTTCTCAAACTGTGGTCAGCAATAAGCAACCATGCTACTTCCTGCCTTTCCCATAAAACCATATAAAATTTAAAATGTTGCAACTAGTTGGTGTTGAAAAGTTAGCTTGGAACTATAAAAATTTGGAGTGTTGACAGCAATTTATTGATTCAAAACATTCAACTATGGCCAAAGGTATTGTAAAACGTCTCATTTGGTGTAACTGAAGCTTGTTCTACTTTCCATGTCTCCAATGAGACGAACCAGTTAGGAATAAATGTTAAGATACTTGTGTTTGTATTATGAAATTTAACCTCTTTCATCATTGCCTACATAAACTGTACAGACAAAGCATACAGAAAAACATTAGGGTATTTTAATAAAGTAATGGTAGCTAATGAAATGCTATATCTTCTACTTTGGTAGAAAGATTTAAAACATGAAAAGGTCTGCAGGAATGACAGCTATTATGTTTTACTCAAATAAAAGAGAAGACAAGACTAAAAATATTATAAGATAAAGAGGAAAAGTAAGGTAAGATGGCTTTGGAAATGTTTCTTTTTGATATAGGAATAGTTTTCATGGAAACAGTAAGTCACAGCATTAATCTGAAGAAGATTGTGCAAAATTCTTACAGGAAAAATAACAGCTATTTTTAGAAAAGTAAGTGGTAAGATTATTCACCATATTAAGTTCTCTTATGGACACAAATTAAGAGATTCCTGTGTATGCACTTTTCCTAAAAATATGATGAGGAAAATTATATGACCGAGGCATCTGAGTGAAAATTAAGCCTGTCACTTCTTTTCCATAATGTTTCTAATAGCGAGTCTTTTCTTTTGTAGAAAATCTGTGGCTAATAAAAATTAAATCACTTTTGGAGAATTTTTAGATGTCCACAGGACTCTAAACTATGGTGTTATACAAAGTGAAAACCTCTATACTAATCTAAATAGCTTGCATCTTTCTTGGATTCCAAAGTTCATTAAATTTAGTTAAAATTATCATAATAAAAGGAGTTATTCTTGAGTGTTCACTTTCGTACAACACTTTGACTCTTGCTTTTGGTTCTATACAAGAAGTGATGTTCAAAGCTGAAGTTGGAACAATGACAATTTTAATGTTAATTGGAGCAAAATCTGTCACTGTTAGGAAAAGAATTCTCTCTCCTGTAATGAGACTACTTGTATATAGCACTACACAACAGTAATTAAAAATTTGCATAGCTTCTACACAAGCATCACAAATCTGTGAATCAGTCTTCAAATGTTGCTCTTTGGAAGGGACAGTTTTGTTTCACTTACTGTAGAGTCCAATTTGGAAATTGAGAATTGTAATGCAGACACTTTGGGCAAGTGATTTAGATCACCTGGACTGAAACAAAGCTTTAATAGCCAATTAAAAAATTCCTTTGCAAGTTGAAAATTATGTAGAATATACCAATATGGCACTGCAGAGTACTTCAAACATAACAGGAGGACTTTTTTGTTTGGTTGTTTTTTGTTTTGTTTTGTTTTGGGGTTTTTTTGTTTGTTTTTTTTTGTTTTGGTTTGGTTTGGTTTTTCTTTTTTTTTTTTTTTTTTTTTTTGTTGTTTTTTTTTTTGGTGTGTTTTTGGTTGGTTGGTTGTTTTTTGTGTTTTTGTTTGTTTGGTTTTTTGGTTGGTTTTGGGGTTTTTTTTGTTTGCTTGTTTGTTTTGTTTTTCTGCAATAGAATATTTGAAGATGAAAGATTCAATAAAGATCTTGTAATCCAGTATTCAAACAGTGACCTACATCATGTATTGCTGAAGCAAGATCTGGCTTTTCTGTAGAATCATGTGATTATACCATTTATTACACAGTGTAGCATTGGTTTGTAAGAGTAAAACATGGATAACTTCTCCAACATTCTCCATCTAGTGTCAGGATTGTTAAATCTGAAAATCTGAAAATTCTGATTGTTAAATCAGAAAAGGTATATGGCAGGTGCAACAAAAAGAACAGCTCAGTAGTTTCACAAATATCTGCAAATGCAGCACTAAGAAGTGAATTTGAGAAAGATTCCTGGTTTCTATGGCCTCTCGTATTTTCACAACAAAGCATGGCTACCCTATCTGTCAAGTGAAAGGAGAGGTTTCCTTAAATCCCTTATATATGATCCATCTACCAATGCCCCAGAGAAGCCCAGACCTTTGTGCCTGACCAGTCTGACAACATCCCATTGTGGGGACTTCACTTAATAGCCCACTGTAGTGGAGAGTATTTTGATTAATCTGTTCAGGGACATGTACCAACAGAGTATGTCTGAGCAGAAAGAGGTGGCCTTCCCAGATTTCCCCACTTTTGTCAAGTATGGTTTCTGCTGCTGGTGACTGACAGTGCCCTTGAAGTAGTCACTCTAAACAGTTTACAGAATCACCAACTTTATTAATAATAGAAAATGGTGAAAGGTTCCAAAATTGAAGTTGATAGTGACTGACTGCAAAAACTAATATAAAGCAATATAGAGACAGGATTGAATCACCAATGAAAATTAGCTCAAGTTAATCATTTAGCATGCATAAAGCTTACCCAACAGGTATCCCTATGGGGGAGAAGAGAGGTACCACCCATCATCTGACCCCAGAAGTTACAATGGAATCTTCCTTAACTTCCCCCATTCTTACCTTATTTTTATACTGTTTCTTTTCATTTAGATGGAGCTTGAGTGACTCTAGTCATACATACCTTTGTTGCTGATAGATGCAAAATTTTCATGCTTCACTCTTAAAGATATAGTCAATAAAATAAAGAGGGCATACCCAGTGAGAATTGCTCACATCTTGGAGGCAGGTAACTTTGGGTTGGAGGTGTATCTTACAATACAGTTAGATTGTCAGGTTCCAAGTTCATCCAAGAAGTGTGATTTCACCATGGTTGCTGGTTCAGCAGCAGAACAGCTTCTCCTGTCTCTCTTGGCTGACAGTTGCTGTTTGTTTTATTGGCTACATGGCACTGTTGAAAGGATTACAGCAGAGCTTGCCTGTGGTGTCTTCTCTCTGCCCTCTGTTCCATACCCCTTAACATGTGTCTAAGACTGTGTGTGTGTCAATTGCTTTCCGTTTCTTAAGTAGCAACTGAATTTCACCCTATAATTTCTGTATTGTTATAACTGCTGTTAGAATGTGCATATAACTTCGAAGATTTTTCTAATTTTGCCCCCAGTCATCTTCCCACACCATTTATATAGATGCCATAAAATCATGACGTAATCCTCCTTTTTCAGTTAACCAGAAGGAATGTTCATCAGTGTAATTTAGTTACTCGAATCTGAGCTTTTCATTATGCTCCTTTCTTTTTACTTTGATCACTCAGTACAAACTCTAACAAAATTCATTCACTTTAGGATCATGAAAGGTTCTTTATAAAGTAGTGTTGAAAGAAATTCATTAATTTGTCAGACTCCTATTTATGCAACCACTAGACTCCTAGTCTTTAGGAGTTAGACAAACTGCATAGATTAACTGTAAATGCATAAAAATGCTACCTACATCTCTAGCTTTAACTAACATCTTCTGTAAAAGAAAAAAAACCTATTAAGCTAAGTAGGAGGTCATTCACATCCAGAAAGAGATTCAAAGTACAAAGTAGCAATGTCTAAATGACATTTGCAGCAAAGGTCTAATAGGTTTCATTTCATCCATTTAAGAAGAACAAAATATCTATACATAACAAAGAAAAACCTCTAAAAGATAGAAAAATCTATAAGATTTTAGCAATGTACATATCATTTTTTTCTAAATTTAATATTTTAGCGGAATAGTTAAATATCTGTAGTCTTAGTGACTTTCAGTACATTTTATCATTTGCTTCAAAATATCAGACAACATGAAAAGAGATACTTCTTTCGCTCAATTTTTTTCTGTCACAATACATGTTTCATAACTAAAGGAGTTGGAACATGATGTAAAGTCTGGAGATGCTGATGGCAGAAATACATTTTCAGTAAAGAAACTGAAAGAGGAAAATTTGTGTTCACATGTATGCAATGGTTAATGAAAAATGAGACTTCATTTGTCATGACCTCAGCAAATGTCTGATTTAACTTCATTATTTATACTGCTAAATTGGTAAAATAGTAGAACTTTGTTTTATTTATTTGCTACCGCAGGTTAGAGATTGCTTCAGGATTCCTGGCCTCATGAAATACAGATGTAGCTAAATTGGTTTGACAGCAAAAAGTAAAGTCTTTGGATATGAATAGAGTAAAAGCTTTACTAATGGTAGACTTAACTCTTTGACTCTTCTCAAAAAATTCTGGTTCAATGCCATGTACATTTCGAACTATTGTGCTTTGGTAAAGTGAATTACAATTTTCACATGGGCTTGCAAGCTTATTTTGAAAAATAATAATCACGTGCAACTATAAAAGCAGCTATAAAACAAATGCACTTGACAGAAGAGAGCAGTAGGCTTCCTCAAAAAGAAAGTGCTCAAGAAAATATCCAGATCAGAGGATTTTCAATACATTCACTATAGATACGTCTTATAATTGAACAGCATATATCAGCTTTATCTGCTTCTATTATTTTTTGAAGTACAACTTTGTTTTCTTCCTATACTGACTTTTTTGTATTGTATTATTTTTATCATTATAGAAGTGCATTTCCATACTTCATAGTCCAAGGTGAGAAAAAAGGAGTAGTTATGTATGACATATACAGGTATGCAGTGTCATAAATAAAAAAAATTTCATATATGAATTCCATTTAAAAAATAAAAAAAAAATCTGTCACAAAAATTTAAACTCAACAAAACAATGAAACAAATTACTGATGTGAGAGGTCTTGTGTTAGCTTCAGCATTATAAAAATCTCAGTATCATCATGGCTAGACTTCGCGAACGAAGATTTGGAAGGGTTTTACCCACGCTTGCTGCAAGCACGCTGATGGCTGATAAGGCCAATGCGAGATAGGCAAGTCCGGTTGCAAAAGGCACAGCAGAAAGTCTCCGTAGGTGGAACTATCAGGGCACGGTTCTTTCGGCGTTGCCTTTTCTCCTCCAGACTGATTCTGTGTGCAGTTTCAAAGGAGACAGCAGTGTTATAGATTGTGTGTCTCCACATCTCCCGATTGAAGGCCAGGGTAGACCACTGATGGTGGTCAATATGGCCAAGGCTGAGGTGTTGTTTCAGTGAGTCCTTGTATCTCCTCTTTGGGCCTCCTCTCTTGCGGCAGCCGGTGGTGAGTTCACCATAGAGCACAATCTTAGGGAGGAGGTGATCCTCCATCCTGGAGACGTGCCCTGCCCAGCGCAGCTGCGTTCTCAGCAGCATGG
>VXAU01004703.1:0-12812 GCA_013399695.1 Formicarius rufipectus | reverse complement strand
AAAAAAAAAAAAAAAAAGGATGTTAAAAAACAGCCCTCCAGTTTCAAGGGACTTTTTTTTTTTTTTTTTTTTTTTTTAAAAAAAAAAAAAAAAAAAAAAAAAAAAAAAAAAGTCACAAAGTTCTAATTTTATTGAGGAAAATTGGGTTTTATTATTGAATGATCTAAGGTTTACACTCTGTATAGGGAGTATATGCAGATAGAAGTATATGCAGATAGATCACAATTTCTTTGCAGATAATTATTTTAATTGTTAGAATTCATGTTTCTGAAGCAAGAGACTGAGGATTTAATTTTAATGAAACAAAATCAAACATTCTAAAATTTAATTAAGATTAAAATTTTTCACTACAAAGCTAGGTTGAGTCTGAGTCCAGAGGTTTTTTTACTATACTACTGTGTTGCATGCAGTGGGGACATAAAAAAGAGAGAGCAGATAATGTCCAGGTAATACTTCTCTCAAATTCATGGACTCAGGAAACCACTTATTTGAAATCTCTTGATTTACAGTAGATAAGAATCTGATCCATGCACAGGATGACTAATGGAAGAAATAAAGACAAAATATGTCCCCAAAGCCAAACTTTAAATTCCTTTTTCTTTGCTTATGATTTTAAAGTCCATAAATTTGGATATTAAAACAAGATACTAAAGAATTAAAATATACTGTACAAGACTAGAAACTGAATTTTATTTTGAAATATTTTAATGGAATATTGACACTGAAGTATTTGAAGTCATTGCAAAGACATTTTCATTTAAATTATTTAAACAAAGTGGGAATAAAGGAACTGAAGCAATTGCAACTGTTGGCAAAGTCTTTAAGCAGATGATAGATTCTGAGATCTTATTGCAGCTACTGGTAGAGTGGTTTGATTTGGGAGTGTTATTAACTGATATGTGTGCTTGCACAATTTGAGTACATTTTTAAAATTTTGAAAATACAATTCAAGCTTTGTGTCATCAGTCAAAGAATACTGAAGTTATATGACTAAAATGTAAACAATGCCACAAAAAACTTAAATGATAAAATCTTACTTTTGCTTTATTGATTATCTAGGAGCACCATATTTAAATCCATCAAATGCAACTCTTTTAAAAAAGTTATTGGTTATTAAAAAAAAAAATAAAAGAAGACATTCTCATTCCCTTTTTTTAAATTTATTTTTAATTATATTTTCAAGTTTTTATCCTATATCCAATGCTACCAACCAAAAAACTTAGAGCATTTCATCCTCCAGTAACTCACTTATCACTGTAATCTTTTGAGCAGAGACTTTTTGAAGTCTCTGTCCTGTGTGGGTGGTTCATTCAGGAGCCACTCAGGCAAGATATGCCTGTGATTGTGCTAATTTTGATGGGGCATCAAATATCTGCATCACCCTCAAACCACCCACTGATACTTTAATTGTTTTGGCAGGTTTGTTAAATCAATTCACATCAAGCGTCTACAAACTTTCAGTCTTCTACCCCTCTCTACTCTGGGCAGTTTACTGTTATATCCACATCAGAATTTGTATTTTACTGTTACCAAAGGAAAAATTGCAAATTATTTTGAAGATGAAGAAGAATCAAAGTTGCATATTCTCTTTCAATTTTCTCCAGCCTTGATTCCATTCAGCTAATTAATCATATAAATTAATGGGAAATATTTATGCAGTTTTAATATGCATTCTATTAGGAAACATTTTTAGAAAGCCAAGACTAACTGCATATTAAAAAAAAAAAAAAAAAGAATGAGAACTATCAAGCATCCTACAGAGAATGCCCAGAGAACATTGATTAATAGTATTGCCAAATGTGGGGGTAAGTCAGCTGAAAACTTTCATGTTCACCCAATCTAATGAAAATACTACATACTTTTATCTAAATGCCTCCTTCAGTTGTTTGGAATGTTTTGTTGTGAAGATCTTTCTCTTAAGCTCTTTGGGTAGTGCACCCCTATGTCACAATATGCTTAGTCACATACAGAGTAGAATCTGATGTTACTTTTTTGAAGAAACTTTGTCTTTTGCCTTTTAAGACATTATCTGTTCCTGAAAAGTGGTTTTAAATGACATAATAAATACACTGAGAGAAATGAAACTACAGTGTTTCAAAACATTTTGTCTTTGTAGAGTAATTTATATTAGGGTCAAAAGCGGTTCCCTAATACCAACATAACATTCAACAGAATTAGTTGGATTAAAAAAAGGCCTTTGATCCCTACTTTTTCCACATTATTTTTGACCATGATTCTGGCCACTTGTCATTGTTATTGCAGCATTTGCTTCATGCTCCAGCTATGCTTGCTTTCTTTGACAATTTCTTATGGTAATGTTTTATAGGCAATATTTTCCATTTGGTTTCAGTAATTGTTGGTGCTTTTCCCTTTTCACATTACATCTCCCTCAGCATGCTCAGGCTGAAAATAGAGATTAATACCCCAAAAGATAGCAAATGAATCCATTCCATCTTGGAACATCTAGTAAAAATGAAAGCAAATCCCCTTCAGGTTCTCTACAAAGAAATCATTTTACAATTTCAATATTTTACCTTTGAGAAGGCTGGAGTGCATAAGATACTGTCTTTTTCCTTCTCATAGTAACAAAAAGAGATTATAATTAGATAAGTGAGAAAAGAGGTTTGTCTGGATCTTCAATTCATAGAATATTTGCATAGTACAGGCAGGATCTTCAGCCTGAACATCACTTGCCATCTGCTGGCTGAATTGCAATTAGAGTGGTTTTGAATACAATTTCACTATTGTTGTTTATCTACCTAATTTTAATGCAATTTAATGTGAAAGAAATTAGCTTATCTTTCCATTATCTATTTCTGAATTTTACCTTTATTTATATACTGAGAAACCACATGGAGTTTGACTACTAATTTCAATAGTAACTAAAGAACCAAGGAACATTTCAACCATTGCAGATATTATTAACCTGAGTGCTGCTTCATTGTTTTCTGATATGAAGAGAGGAATTGTTATAAGTTTAGTAGGTTTTAGTAGGTTTTAGTTTAGTAGGTTTTAGTAGGTTTTGGTTTTAAACAGTCTTCAAAACAATATAATTGGAATATAATAATATTGGAAATGAGAAAATAGGCTGAATTTAAACAATATCTCTATGAACTGTAGAGGAAAATAGGAAGTTTATGATGTTGTAGTGGATGCAATCAGTGTAAATATTTAAATATAGCAAGACAAAAGATGGAAAATAAATTCAAACCTTTGTGAAAAAGTGGACATCTGACAAAGAACATGTAAGGAAATTGAAAGCTAAATTGTCAGGGAACAAAAAATTTAAATGGAAATAATTAATAAGGAAAATTAGCTTATTTTTTTCATATATTTATGAAATAGTGGATTCCACCATTTTTCTTTGACTAACCTCTGCCTTATGCAGGTACTTTGCCTGCTATGATGGAGTTGTTCACACACCTCCCATAAAAATCCTGAGGTTACTTAGGTCAAAGAACTGAGAAGTGATTCTCTAGTCATTTACAACAGAGCAGGAGACTAAAGAGCAATCTCCTTGTCCAAAAGCATTTTCTTAAATTCCTTCTTAGTGAAATCAACAAGCTAAATTCAATTAAAATCAAGGTGAATGAAGAGGATGCAGATAAATACAGGCTCGGTCCATAAGAGAACTGCAGATACATTTTAAACTGGAGTTTGGGATAGAAAAGGAAGTCAGTTAAAAGCCAGTTGAACTGACCCATGAGATACTATGTCCAAAATACTATTAAAAGGCAAAATTTGGTTCAATACAAACATTAGAAAAGTAGGTTACAACACTCTGTGTACAGATTGGTAGTCTTTGGTCTAGGATCATTAACAGCATGTTACTGATGAATGAATATACCCAGTAAGGGTGTAATAAATCTAATGAATAGTACTCATTCTTCTTCACTGAATCTTAAAGCTTGAAAAATTGCACATATTACTTGAAAGTCATGACTTTGACAAATGTCCAAATGGTATACTTACAAATGCAGAATACAGACGTGTGTTCTTACACATACAATCTTAGACACAATGAACCCAATACTCTCCTGAATGGACGACAAATAAAGAAGGAATGGAAGCCAAGTAAAGGTCAAAACTGTAAATGCAATTTACAGTTTTTTCATGGAAATGAAAACATAAAAATACTTTTTGTTTTAAAGAATTCAATTGGCTAGGAAATTTTATCTTGTGCATGAAAAGCAAAGGAAAATTGAGACTATACTCAGAAATCTATTAGTGGTTCTCTGCCATTCAATTATATTTGTCTAAGTACTCACCCAGCAAGTAGGACAACTATTGTTATTTTTTAATCTGAAATTTTTAAATCACCTTCTTTTTCAAGATTCATTGTATATCCATTTTGGTTTACCTGGGTGGATAAAACCTGGCGGGTATAATTGCAAATAAACACTTAAATATTTACTGAACTAGATGAAACAGAGATTAATTCAAATCCCACCTTTATTTTCTATTTCAACAATTATCTGAGAATTATCTGTATAGCAGGTCAACTGTTCGAGGTGAACACACATGCACACATGGGTACAGCCTGTAAACTCAATAGCTTATAAGCTATATATGAGCTTAACAGAGAAATAATATTGACCTATTGAGATGCATACAGTTCTCAAGTAGTTCAAGCACGACTACCGGGCTGGGGCAATGTGTAATCAGCAGTGCAACTTGTTTTGGCAGGGGGTTGTCTGAGCAGTTAGTTGTGGAAAACAGCAAATTAATAGGGACTTCTTAGGCTGGTATAGCTTTTTTTTTTTTTTTATTTTTTTTTTTTCAGTAGGACTGAGCAATATACCTGCTCTGTCTGATTTTTTTAGTGTCTGAAAACTATCCTTGCTTCTCTATTTTTCCTAATTCTCCAAGATGCATTGTTTTCAGCGATGTAAATATTTATACCTGGTTTATGGAGAAAGCTTAGGCATTTCAAATCACGTAAAAAAAGTATGTTCTCCTTTCCTAGAAATTATTGTTACATTCTTCAGCTATCAATAATACTAATATTGTAATGCCTAGTTAATAGTCATATATGATTTTGATGAATATTACTAATATGAGGAACACACAATGTTATTTTGTATTTTTATTACATATAATTAACAATTTAAAAATTGTGCATAATTAGACCATTATGACATAGGATCTGTACCTTGTCAATCTGTCCATTTAATTTTGGTTTCTTCTAGACTTTCCTAAGCACACATTTCCTAGAGCAGTGTATGTAAAAGAAATATATTTATTTAAAAGTATATATAAAGTGGGTTTTTTTTTCTGAGTAGCTGAAGTTTGCAGCCTTTCCAGCAGTTCAAACTATCAAACAACATCACAATTATAAGGCACAATGTATTTCTCATAACACCTTGAAAGAATAGAAGAAGGTATTCTCAGAATGAATAAATTTGAGATTTATGATGTTGTAAGAACATTGATAGCTTATGTTAAGTTTCTGGGCCCTGCATCTTTTCTTATAGGTCTGTGTTTTGACTGAAAGAATCCGGCTATTTCTGTCAACAGGGTAGTAGTGATTAGCTGTAAAGGTGCATTAAAAGTATTTAGTAACTTTGTTTTGACATGAAGATTCTCTTGATTACTGTTTTCAGTAAGAGGAACAAGAGATCCAATTGCCTAACACTAGTCTTAAACATGTGAACCACTTACTAGCTGAAAAGAAATATTTCCATTTCACTTTCCATTCCATTTCACCACCTTGGAATGACAAAGGTTGTCATGGAAGTTTATGTATGACTAGGAAAGAAAAAGCAACATTGTGTATATTCATTTATCTTGAAATTCTGCAAATGGGAAATTATAAGAATCATATTAACCAAAATTGTATCAGTCTTACAGATAAAGTCTATCATATTCCAAAAGGACCTGAACATTTCTACGTCACTGAACCCAGCTCCTTCATAATGTAAGCAACCATATTGTAAATTGATTCACCTTTCTAATAATATTAGCAATATATTTTTGTCCCACTTACTCTGCTGACTTAATACTCTCCAACATCGACAGATTGAATGTTAGAAATATCTGGGATTTCTCCTAAGTTTATTTCTGGTGCATTTATATCTATTTGTTCTTATGCCAACTTTGCACTTTAGCTCTGTAATGTATTTATGAGAAATTATAAACCTATATAGCCTTCATTTCACCAGGATAAGTCAATCTGGTTTAGTATTTTTGTCACAATTAAGCTAATTTCATGATAACTCCTTTTCTGTATCTGAATAAATCCGTACAGGAAACTATTGCCCATACTACTGGTTTAGGGAATCTAAAATAGTTTCTTCATGTGATAAAAGTATAAAGCAGGCCATTCAGAATGAGAATTCAGAATATAGTTCACATAGTCTGGAGTATTTGTTTCTATTCATTGTATAGGCAGACTTTTCTTATAATGACAGTGTTCCAACTAGAAACTTAAAATTAGGCCATAGCACTCATTCCCAGTATTCCAGATATAGTCTCCCTTGTGTTTTGGCCCAACAGCTTACCTATTGAAGTACATGGCCTGATCAGCCCTACAAAACTCAGTGACTGTTCCTTGTCTCCATAATACTGCTAGCTGATGAATTAATATAGACAGGATTTTGTCATCCTTTGCCCTTTCCAACTCAGAGTCTCCATGCATAAAGACTTGTATTATAAGGAATCATGCAGTTTATACCGATATAGTTAATTTCCCATTCCCATTTCTGTTCTTACAGACTTAGTTCTTCCTGTTCTGATTCTCTTTGTGACTGATGTTTTCCATATCTTTGGGTTAGGAATATGTAGTTATAATTAACACTTTCCTATCTTTTGTTCTTATTAGTTAGATTCCTAGGTAAGAATTTACTTTTCAGCCTGGTGATTTCCCTTTGAATATTGTTATTCTCAACCTGAAACAAAACACCTTACACTGCAGCCCTCACTCTTTTGCTTCAGAATAATTCTCTGTGTGGCTCTTCATTCAATGCTTTGCATCACAGCTCTACGATTTAAAGAAAAATAACCAATGCATTACAACTTTTCTCAGAAAAGAAGCATTAGAGAAATGAGCACTACATGCAGAAGCAGCGTGAGCACTTAATTGTTGCGAATGTCATGGGCTGCACAAGTGAATTAGCTCCAAAAATGGCATCTGATATGTATTTGCAAGTTTACTCTTTAAAGTGTGCTGGGTACTTTTGTTTTTTCTTTCTTACATGAATCATCATGTCTCATATGGTGATTTATTTCTCAATAATCAACTTACTATAAATAGATCCAGTTAAATGTAATTCCTGGTTAAACATGATTTGTGGAGAAATGAGTGCAGAGAAGGAACATTTCGTCTTTCAATACAGAATATATCTCAAATACAGAGTAACTAAATTATGATAGGTAAGCTTTTTGCATTTGAGATATGTTCATACAAATATTACACTAGAACCCATTTGTTACTTTTAAGACCTGATCCACACTAATCTCACTGCAAGAATGGTTAATCCAGTTACTTGCCTTTTGAGGATTTTAAAATGCAAGAGCTTTTTACTTATTACTTAATTTAGGACATGATAAAAGTTCTCCTTCATGTGAGAAAAGCTGCTGCTTTTATATTATTGACTCTGAGAATATTATATAATAGAAAAAGATTTAAAAAAACACCCTCTCAATTATGGAGCAGTGCCAATTTCGCTGAGCTGCATATATTGTTCAGTGTGACAGTCTGTTAACTAGAAAAATCTGAGTGACAGTTCTTCAAGAATTGTAGCTTGAATTACATTTCATAAGAAAAAAAAGAAAAACATTTTCTGTTCTTTTCTGCTGTTTCTGACTTCTTTTAAAAACTATTTTATAATAGTTAACTTTTACATTTTTAGTTTTTAAGTATTTTTATTTATATATCTTATATATAATAAATACATTATAATAAAATATTTAATGCATATAATAAAATTATTATTTTAATCTATATTAAAATGTGAATAATTGTAAACATCAGGTTTAATTTTTAACCCCTGAAGTTCCATTCCCAACTCCCCCTCTCTTTTCCTATCATCAGGAAATCTAGGCACTTTTATTCATAAATGTACGGCAAGAATACTTTTGGTATGATATCTAGCGATGTGACATAATTTAACAAGGGTAGTAAAGTTATTTCCTAGAGAAGATTTTACATGATTTATTCCATAGAGGTCCTTTTTCTTGTTTTATAGGTGTGTCTGTGTGTGTTTGTTTGTTTTCAGAATATGCAGGTATTTTTCTTGGAGAGGGAGAGCAGCATATGTAACCACTAGCTAGAACGTCACTTTCATGTCAATATCAAGAGATTAATATGAATTCTAATGACAAAGCAAGAGGAGAGAAATAAAGTGTTTTAACTATTTAAAGATCAGACTTCTGAAGGTTTGAGAATGTATATGTTCTACATTTGCTAATAGTAAATATCAGATATAACTTTTGAAGTTCCTAACATCATCTTTCAGAATATCCTAGACAATAATTAGCAAAATAGGTCTGTAGTCATTTTGACATTGCTTCGTAGTGTGTTTGCAATCATGTTCAGACCACAGACTTCACTTTTGATGTTAAAAGTACTAACTTTTCATCATACAGATTTATAGTATAGAAACATAGAATATAGAATCCCTCTAGAGATGTTTTTGTGTTAGCAGCACTGGGACATTTTTCCTATGCATGTCTGACATTTTCATGGTGCACATACATCTCATTTTATTTACTTTCAGAAAACAAATTACTCCTTCTGAATGGTGTGTTTACATGTCTGTCTTTTTTTTTTTTTTTTTTTTGAGTGCAAGTTGGTAACATGTTCAGTGTTCAGCTTCACTATCTTCATGGACCAGACAGAGTCAATTCGAGTGGATTGGAGTTGCCCCTCAGGCATTCCCTGAGTAAATGTGAGATTTTGAAAGGGGATTACACTATGTAAACAATCTTAAATAAATCTAATCCAAAATCTTCATTCTGATGAAGGACTTACCTCAACAGGCTGGGTCATGGCTTGAACCTGAGTAACATCAGCAGAGATATCATGTCCCTTACAGTCTTTAAATATATAGCAAGAAGATTCTGATTTCTAAGATTAATACATGAAATACATAATTTCACTTTAAATAGTGAAATACTGAGCTCTATTGGTGAAATGGATTAAATTCAAGTCTGAAAATAGTTTTCCTCTTATCCAATTTGATCTTGTTCTCCAGACAAGCAGTAATTTAGAGGCTCTGCATGCTAAAATAGTGTTGTGGTCATGGAACCCAATGAAAGCTTCTTTCTTTTCACCATTTTTGAGATTAGCTTTGAGCTAGTTTCCAATTGCAAATGTTTGCTTGCCCTTTCTGGTGCAGGCTCTCTTCCCAATCACATCATCCCATTTATAGAAGGTTTTCCAAAACTGAGAACTCTCCACTGAGCTCAGTCTAATCTACACCCTGTGGAAGGCTTTCTTGCCAGAAGGTCAGGACCAAACCAGTGGACAACCTTCTTTCTTCTCTTCAGTCATACTTTCTTTAGCTGAAGACTATACACAAGTAATGGTATATGCCATTGATATAACTAAATAGTTAAGCCACTGTCAACAGCTCCAAGTTCATTTTGATGTGGAGTCACTCAAGACTAAAATGCAGCAGATTTTATGTATCTGATTTTGTCTTGAGACAATTTAACTGTACTTGTGGACTTAAATACAGAGGAGAAACAGCTGTTTGCATTGTGTATGCAATAGGATTGCTCTACAGCCCAGGTGTTAGGACATTCTGTTTTGAAGGGAAGAGGTGGAATTTGTTTCTGAATAGTTAAGGTGGAAACTAAAGTTATGTTTTTAATTTCCTGACTGAATACCTGAAGTAAACAGTTTCCTTAGCAAAAGTTTATCTTTACCAAAAGTAAATATCCATATGCCTATTCTCAAAACAGGGACAAATTATTCGTCTAAAATCGTACAAGAATGGAAACCTGTTAACCACAACAGTTTACAATTCACAACCAAGAGACTTCAAACAAAAAAAAGATCTAAATATTATCTATATCTATATCTATATTATCTAATATCTAAATATTGTGGAATAGTTTGTCATAGCATGCTTCTGGAAGTAGAAAAAGAATGAGATGAACTTAAAGACAGGTCAATCAGTAGCCACTACTGCAATCAGTACTGAATAACATGACCAAATGCAATTTACTCACACTCACCCCCTTTTCCTAGCTGTCTGTCATTGGCTAGTTAGAGACAGAATATCAGAAAATGCAGCTGCTCCTCTTGAAATATAAGCTGGTAAAGCTTTGGTTTACAAGCCCTTATGTAAATGTGGTCACATTAACAGATGCTTAAGCATAGTAGATGGTAGAGTTTCTGATAGAAACCTTTTCTGGCATTTCGTATTAGTAAGTTAATATCCTTCTCATCTACTTTCTTATTTTATCTATTATGCACCCCATGTTTAGATTTAAATTTAGAATTAATTTCTTATGCAATATAGAAACTTACTTGATTAGTTATTTAGAATGAAGTGTTTAAAATTCAGTGTACAAAGTCTGTAGATGGTATAGAGAAAAAATGAAACATTTATGTCTTGACATTTCTTCAGGAAATCCTCTATCTTTCGTTCATGCATAGGAATTTCATAACTCTAACCAGGCATCTAAAAGATGTTTCTGAGTGTGTTTGTGCCTTGGTAAATGAAGAGCTTTATTTTCAAATCTCTTTACATTCGGATGAAAATATTTGGAACCCCAGAAAACACTATTTGATTTACACATTGATGCCCTTGTTTCTGATGTTTTCCTGAGAGGTTTAGTATAGAGATAGTTCCATTTGAAACTGCAAAGAAAGAACAGAGGAATATAATAAAATTAGGGATTCATGTATAACCAAATGCACATGTCTTTTAGTAAGGCCTCAGAGAGCATAAGAATTACTTTCATGATTCAAGGAATTTATTGAAAGCTGTGAAATGCGAAGTTTATCGCTATTGGCTCATGCTGTTCCTTAGCTGGAAGACTCTGAAATCTGGGATAACTAAACCAGCCCCATATTTATGGGCACTTTCCTAAGTATTTACTATTGGCCTCGGCTGGAATCAAGAAAAAAGCTATACAAGTCTTTGTTCTGTTTAAGGGCTATTGATTATTATTGTACTCTAAAGAAAATTATATAGCCAATGAGGTGTGGTAAAAATAAAGTTATTTTTCATGATCCACCAATTTTTTTTCTTCGATTATAACAATTGCTTGTCATTGGTATCATCTTTATTCATCTTTGTTTATCCCAAGATTTAAATCAGGTTGGCATCCTTTGCGTATACTCAATTATTCATCATCATATCCAGTCCACTACCCACACAAAAGGTAGAACACTTTGCTGACAAGATGACAAGAAATATTTAAGATGAGATAAACCAAAGCTCCCATGTCCACAGTATCTTTAGCAAGAGTCAATTTTTAGTTGATGTAAAAAATATAACAGTCTCAGCCCAGTTATCAATTCAGTAAATTTTCTTTTGTCAATACAAAGACTGGTAGCAGATATGTTAATCATCATATCTCAGTTAATCAATTATTTTATGTACACTGTGGAAAAAGGAGGACAACCTACAAATTTAATGGACTTTCCCATCCACCACCTTCAGTTGTATGGATTAAATACATCTGCCTGCTATGGTATTGTCTCCTAAATCCCAACAAATGGTAATGCAGAAAAATGGTTAACAAACACTGAAGTTCCTTGCTGGATCACTTTTGTGAATTAGCATAGAATAGAGAAAACAGCTGGAGAGTTTTCAAGGAAAAAGTTCAAATTAACAGATGTGTTTCACAAAGGCAAGCAAATAAAATTCAACTTCAAACATATTGTATGCCTCAAAGCAGGTAAAATTAAATACATTTCATTTGTATTGTGTAAGTTTGATAATCAGGCCACAAAGTGTAATTGATTTTTTTTTCCTGATTAAAATCCTGCATATTTAAACTCTTATTAGTGTAGCTATACTTTTTAGTTGTCCTTGTTTATAGAGAGATTAATAGTTTTAACAAAGCACACTGAATCATAGAATCATAGAGTGTTAAGTGTTTGAAGGGACCTCACCTAGTGCCAACCCTTTCCTGCCATAATTTAGTGAGTAATTTACAGCATTACATTACAATGCTCAGAATTTCTTTTTTTTTTTTTTGCAGACTTTGTTGATCACACTTCAGTGATTATTTTGGTTACATGTCATGGACTATTTAGGATCATATGCTTTTTCTGTAATCAAATTTCTCCTAGGGATACTACTGTCCTTGAGCAGCTGCTCTACCTGTCACACTGAGCAGAGAAAATGTCTGTTTTGATGTGCAGAAGCAGCTGGGCTTCCTTAGTAGGTGCTAAAGCAAATCTCTGTCAGTGTCTAAGAGTTTACACTAAGTTCTGGTCCCTTGTGTCATTCTTATTTAAGCAATTCCTTTTTCAGTTATGGTCTTTGTCAAAATCAGTATTATTAACACTAAATTTACTATATTTCATCTGTTTTCACACACACCTGTCTGTGTGAAAAAAAGTGGGACAGTAGTNAAAAGTGGGACAGTAGTTTTCATTGCTGGCTTTGAGGATTGCTCTATGAAGACTTTTCCTTTGATTTTTATCTATCTAAAAAAAAAAAAAGATCGGCATAGCTTCTCTAAAAAAAGAAGGGAAAAAAAAAGTTACAAAGCAAACCAAAGTCCTTACCTGCAGGCAGTAGCAAGGAAAATGATCCTAACATTAAAATGCACACATTTTTATTATTTATCTTTGAAAATATTTAATATAATTTTCCATTTCTATATGATAGGTGTAAATGGATAAT
>VXAU01004701.1:30986-112371 GCA_013399695.1 Formicarius rufipectus | reverse complement strand
TTTAATAAACTCAATATGCCTTAGAATATCTTTGTGACCTTGAAACAAGATATGATCTTTTTGAGGTCTAGTTGCAATTGTTTTTCATATTTTTAGATTTTTTCTTTATAATTTCAAAAAGATATATCAAACTATGGTAGAAAGTAAAAACTATAGTTTGTGCCTAAACAAACTGTAGTTTCTGATATTTTTAGTCTTTATTTGAGTTCTGAATGTCTTTCAGGCTTTCCTAGGGTTTGACAGACCTTCTGGGTCCCTGGATTCTCTCGTTTGAGAAGGCTTGCCATGAACTGTTCAAGTCACCCCATAGTGAGTGGGATCCACAGTATGAGGACACCTAAATTTAGGCACCGAGATGTCTTAGTGACTTACCTCTCATGACAGGATATCAAGATTTTGTTAATATCATGGCTGGATCTCAAAGAGCCACTCAGCTCCCCAGGTAACATATACCTGTTTTCGAGAGAGTTGATTCTGCTCTGCTGCAACTGAATCCCCTCAGAAGATGAGTCCTAGCCAGGGTTTAAAAAAAAAATAAAATAAAAATTGAAGGTTCTCTAAACCTTCCATCTTAAACTCCAGATATATAGCCCAGTGAGTAAAGTGTGGTTTACTGATTTATGTCCAGTTGATTTAGAATGAGGGATTTGTTTTACTAGACTAATCTATCTTCTTTAGTGTGTATTTTGTTTCAAGCAATTGCCTTGTGATGGTCTTAGTAACACAGAGGTAAGATATATTACGTGCAGACTTCTTTCCTCTATTTGAGCCTTTTCTAAGCTTGAGAATAATCTTAACCTAGTATAAATTGTTTATTTAGGGATTTATGTCACCTACAGTGTAAGAGGATCCTGCAGTGGCTAGAGCATTTGGTCTTGAGCAACCAGAACAGTCTTGGCCAGTTCAATGCCATTGCATGAGACATTGCTATGCACTTTCTCAGGTATTCTCCAGGTCTTGAGAAGCTCCCTGAGGTAAAGAATTCTCAGGCCTGGATTTGTGTAATGAGAGAAGGTGTTTCCTTCTCTCCACTTGAATTTTGGCCACACCATCGCTGGAGTCCTGTCTCCCTGTCACTTTTATCATCCCATTGTTATTAGGGAATATTAAGCGTTCCTTAAAAGAAAATTTCTAGCATTTTTAGCATTCAAAATTAAATAGAAGACAAATAAATCCTTCCAAACAAAACTGTGGTTGAATTAGCTTTTCAAATAAATTCCAGAATGCAAATCTATTACAAGCTTAAGAGGAGAGTATTTCCTCAGTCTGTCCTGCAAATGAGTTTACTGTAAAGATATATTGGAACTAATCTGGAAGCCAACACACCAGTCAAGCTGGTGCTGGCATGGCATTTCACCAGTAAGGTACTGTCTCAACATACTTTTCAGTAAAAAATCCAGGTACTTTGTGGAATGTGAGCAGTTTTAAAATAAACAGTGGGCTGATAAACCCTTTACTGTTTAAAGAGCCTCCACTGTCCAGAATAACTTCCTAAGTTAAGTGAGTTCAAGCTCAGGATAGAGATTTAGAGCTCTCCACAGGAGTTAAAGCCTGATATATGCTCTAGAAATACACAGCTGTATTGGCATCTTGTAAGCATATTGATTTAGTCATTGCTTAGCTATTTTCCCTGGAACTCACACTATCATATTGGAAATGTTTTACAAGCTGATAACAAATACCACACATGTAGCTCCAACCTCTGCAAGCAGCACTCAATGCACTTTTCCGTTCTTTTAAATGTGAAATTTTTTTCAAAGAGATTAACACATAAGAACAAATATCATCAGTTGTGCTCAAGGGGGGAAATTTTTGGTTATTGTGACTTTAATTCAAAACTATTCAGCAAATTTTGCTGCAGAAATATACAATAATTTCAGTGCTTAAGGCTTTCAGAGCTGGGAGCACAAAGTTGTGCAGTTGTGTTTGTGAGTGGTTTTTTTGCTACTGTGGCTTCCTCATTTGAGATCAGTGGCCATGTGTGTTTATAGTGAAAATAAAATGGAAGAGCAAATGACACTGAAGTATTACACTGAAAGATTACTTGTTAACTTTGTTATGCCTAATAAAATTCTAATTTGCAAGTCTTGATTCACTGCAGTTGATATGCATATGAATAATATGGAATTACTTTGGTTAAAGTTGTTTAAAGGAGAGGACTACATGACAAATGTATTATGCAGGAACAAATTATTTATCTTTTTTTTCCCCTTAAATTGAGGTTAATCTATACTTACTTTCTGTCCACCAGGTATGCTTGAATTTACAATATGGTTCTCCTAGAAAACAATTATTCCATTACATTAAGTGCGGTTGGAATGTGTTCAGAGACAATATTGGACTTCTGATTATTGAGCATACATTGAAATGTAAGGTTTCAACAATCTGAATGTATTAGTTGTCTGTCAGTGAGACTATAAACTTCCCTAGTTTACATTGTAGGAAAAAATAAAACACTTCCTAAATCAAACATTCTCAATATGAAAGGAAAGTTTTGAAATCAAGTCCCAGTGCACTGCCTTGTACTTCTGGATGCCTTTAATATCCATTAAAATGTGTAAAATGGACTTTCAATAAAATAAAATGTGGCTTCTTGCTCTGAGTTTGTGTGTAATATAGAGCACAGTTACTCATTATTACTGCAGGTGGATTTTAATACACATTATCTCATCTACTTTTTGCTGTGACTCAAACCAGAACTTCTGTAAGTGGTAGCACAGTTGTACACAGCCCCAAACAATGTTGCTTTTTAGTCACATGTCTTAACCACAGAATCATTCCTTAATTATAATAGGACTTTTCCAGGAGCAAACGTGTATGATGAAATTTCATACTCTGCTTTAACCCGGGAAAAGAAAGGAAATAAGTTGAGTTTCACTGCAGTATCAAATTCCATGGTTGTGGATTTAATTCTATAGAAATTAAGTTTCCGTAAACTGGATTATTTGTATTATTTAGAGTTGTGGATAGAAGTGAATGAAATACTATTTACATCAGAGCTGTGAACTGATGGCAATGCAGCATGCCTACCCATTTTTCACTGTGTCACATCCACTCTCCACAGAACTTTCATTTTAAAAGTTTGTAGTCTGAACCAAGGATTCCTCAGTGAATTTATTATTTGTAGGTAAAAGATATAGGAAATCTGAAGTTCCTTAAACCAGCTTCTTGCAACATCTCTGCTTTTATTTACTTCCTGAGAAACAGCTTTGTCATAAGAATGTCTTGGCTTGTCCTTATTTTGAGATATGCTGTAGAGTTAGAAGCGTTTTGAATGCCATGTTCTTACCCTCTTCACCTTTGCAGAAGTGCTCATGAAACACATCTCTCAGGGTCATCTTTCTAGCCCCTCTACATAGTCTCATAAAACTGACAGTGAAAATATTTAAGTGTAAAGTTTTGAGAATACAAAGGTTTGTGAGGAGTCTATATTGAATGTCTATTACCTACTCTTTCAACAGAATTTTTGTTTGCACTCATCTGAGAGACCTATGCTAGAGGAATTTTTATTGTTTTTTCAAAACTGTAACTTGGTACCTCCTGACACTTTGAGCATTTCCACGTTACTTAATGGCAATAGGAAAGATAGAAAAATTCTTTTTCTGAAAGTCACTTAATTGATCCTTCTATGATACTCATCTTGCACCTGCACTCTGAGACATGGAGTCCTGAGCATCGATAGTTTAGTCATCTTCATGCACCTTATCAAAAACATTTGGCTGATGTTAATGAAATGAGGTGACATATCAAATGACTGAGAGGTGACATTGCCAAAACCAAAAACTGCCTTAACTGGAAATAATGACAAACCACAGTGAAGGCTTTTAGATACACCTTCCTTTATACCTGAACCTACTCAAATATTTTAGGCTGCAACAGTGGCAGAGAATGGGGAGACGTGGATGGCACCAGTTTGCGGACTGACCATTCTGCCTCATGCAAAACCTTACATTAAGTTACCAGGGGAGGACAGAAATATCCATTGCCAAAAAGAAATTGAGACTTTATCACCCCCAGCCACACTAACTGATGCATTCTTCTGTGAGCATCTCAGAGCTGACAAGGGGAAAATTTATCTACCAGCACCTCTTGTAGCAGTATCAAGATTTTGTTTAGCAGTTGTGTTTAAAATTAAAGGAAGTGTTTTGTTCCAGTGACCTGGAGTCAGTTAGAGGATAAAATCTGTGTGCTTTCTTTTTGTGCCAAGGTAGGAGAACCAACAATTATGAAAGGAAGTTATGTTCCCTCACACCTTTCCTGCCTGAAAGCAGATCTTCCACCCTGCTGGTTACAGACTGACAGCTTTTATTTGTATTGGTTTCCCCTAACCCATGTAAGAGAAGGTTTTAGTGTCCTCTCCACATTGTTACTCCTTTCACACAATTTCCTATGACTTGCTACTGTTATGTTGTGAAAACAGTGATTGAACCAGACTGGCACATTGAGTGTTCTGTGGTAGCACTTCCAAGAGCCTTGATAGCACCTCCCACAGACAGTCTGCTCAGGGTTATTTTCATCATATTTTTGCTCTCAGAAATGTGTGTCAGTGCCAAGAGAGGAAGAAATGCAGTCCCTGTGAGTGCAAGGGTTGTGTCTGGTCTGCTCTGACGTGGTGGTGGTTGCTGCCAAACTCTGCTCCAGGGGTGCAGTGCTGCAACCTCATGGTTGGGTGTAAAGCCGTAACATAAACTGCACAAATCTCTGCCTTGCTTGTCACTGTCTCTCCCTTCTCTCGAGAAACTAATGTGCTCACCAGATGGTTAAAACACGAGCAATGAATGAACACCACACTGTCAAAATATCTAGCTGACATACTAGATGCACATTTTGCCCATCTCAGAAAGCTTGTCTTTCGGCAAACTGCTGAACCAAGGGCTCCCATTTTGATGTGAATTCCACTTGCTTCCCTTCCTTTGCATCAGGGACTTAAATTTATCAAAGTTAACATCTTCAGCAGAAACACCTTGCTGCAACTTCTTTTCCTAAATCAACAGATTGCAGCAGTGTCAAACGGATTAAAAAGGAGCTGTGTAACTTGTGTTAATCCATCAATGTACTGCATCTCATTTTTGTTTGTTGCATTCATTCACTCTTCCACATGCCCCTGTGTTTTAAGCTAGTTCTTCCACAAGTGTGAATTTGAAAGAACCTCCCAGCCACCCTAGCTGCCAAAAAAGCAAAGGCCAGGAAATAAAAGCATCCCAGGCTTTTCAGAGTGCTGCACCCAGGACATTGC
Organism: Formicarius rufipectus; assembly: GCA_013399695.1. Taxonomy (NCBI): domain Eukaryota; kingdom Metazoa; phylum Chordata; class Aves; order Passeriformes; family Formicariidae; genus Formicarius; species Formicarius rufipectus. The sequence goes on along the minus strand of VXAU01004701.1, from coordinate 107,135 downwards.
AGAGTGATGACTGGAACACCACAAAATGACTGTATTGCCACACACAGGATTAAATAAAAAATATTCAAGAAGTGGTTCACTGGTATTTTGTATTGAAAGTGGACCTGGATCACCCTGGTTGTCTAGTGTCTAATTTGTGTTTTCAGGACCAAGTCTTCCTGCTAACAGTTTTATTCTTTAAACCCATTGAAAACATCCCAGTGATGGGCAGTCTGTTTGCTAAAGATTGTTTGGTTTTGTATGAGTGGAACTAATGTGCTTCTCATACTGCTGTAAAAGTGTTAGTGTTACTTTCTGATCCACATCCTTTATTTGCAGAAGACTAAATGAGACATTAAAGACATTTAAATGGCCTCCTGGCCACCTGCTTTTCATCAGATATCACTGTGCTGAGCTAGGGAGCGATGTAAAAGATGCTTAGAAAACAAAAAATAAGCACTGGACCCACATACACACCACCTAAAGTTCAGCCTTTGGGGAACTCATACAGGAAGAACGCCTAAGGGCTGGCAACAGTCCTGATAGGGTGATTAACCCCCTAACTGAAATCAGCGGGATAAATCTATTTTGGCCTTGCTGGTGTAAGAAAGTAACGTTGTCAGTTTGGGCCTTCTGAGAGGCAAATCGCAGAGAAAAGCAGTAGCTGGACCCTGACGTGTACCCAAGCAAGGCACAACACTGTTCTAGCGTGTGCTCGAGCTGGCAGGAAGCACATATTTTCCAGGTCTTCTGCTCCTGACCTGCACACCCAGCTGCAAAAAGCTCAGGGAGGGAGAGCTGCATGGCTGCCTCTGGGGTGTGATGAGAGTGACAGTCCTTAGAGCCCCTCTGTGGATTTTCTAAGCAGATAGGAAACATATTACTAAAATGCTGTTGTCCTTCATTTGTCAGATTAAGACTGCTTAATAGATTACCCTAACAGCAGAATAGCAAGTAGCTGCTCTGATTTGAGGAATCTGGCCTAGAATACTAAATATCTGGCTCCATCATATTCACTGTGTTTTTACATGGATTATCAGAAATAAAACCCCCAGTATTTCTACTGCTCACTTGAACTTTCTCAAGCATCTGAAAATAGATAAATTTAGTAGGAATTTTAGCATCTATTTTTGCATTAAAAGTGTGACTAACCTTTTGTGATAGTGTGAAAGCAAGTGATTAGGGTAAAAATAACCCCACCCACCCTCCCATGTATGATTTTATTATGAAGTCGCAATAACTGATATTAACTGATAGCCTTCATCCATATTACCTGCTTGCAGCTGCTCCAGGAGACAGGCAACAATATGGACTAATGGTTCAGTGGTAATGCTGTAGGGTAACAATATCTTACTAATCACACTAAGCAGAGTGATATATCTTTGGACTCTGGTCAAGAGGAACTCAGCAGATTGGTTTTGCTGTGAAATTCCTTTAATATCAGTTAATTATCCAATGGGTATTACTTTTCCTAAGCAGGCTTTTGTGGAAACAGTAGGTCAGCTAAATCAGTCTTAGCACTGTAAGAATCTTATTCGGAAAGTGGATGTTTCTTTAAGCTTTAACATGTGTCTGAAATTTCAGGAGATTGATTTCCAGCCTTGTTTACTTGCTACTGTGCTGCAAGAAGTGCTAGCACAAGGATTTGCTCATAAGTATCTTCTTCCCATGATCCGTGCAATTAGCATTAAGCCAATGGTGAAGGACATGGCTGACTTGTGTAATATCTTTTCAGAGCAGTCTGTTGGAATGGTCATGTCAGAAAATCAGAATGCACTTGCAAGTTAAATTGTAATGATTTGTGCTTGGTGAATGGAGCAGTCTGCATTGATTCCCGTCTTGTAAAGAAATCAGGGAGGGAACAATGCTTACTGAACAGCTAGTATCATCCTCAAATGAGTCACTTCCACTAATCCAGATGAAGAAGCAAACTTCAGCTTTTTTCTCAGACTTTAGGGATGTTGCAATTCAACTGCTTTTTCATGCAATGTTTTCTTTAAGGCAAAAAATGGAAAGGCAGGTCAAAGGAACTGTATAAGCTCATGTTCCTTTTATGGTTGAGAAGTACCTGTAGGTGTAACCACCAACTTACTTCTGATATAGCCTTTGCAGTCCAAATGAATACTGCAATAGGTTATGAAACACAGAACAGCTCTCTTCCAACATAATTGCTGAACCCAAATTAATTTACTGATTAACCAAGGTCCCGGTCTAACCTGTCTAGGCCTACAGCATAATCTATAAAGAAAAACAGCTTTGCTTGTAATACAGTTCAGTCTTTGTATGAATGGTGCTCCTTCTACAACGTTTTGTAAATTTGTGAAAATTTTCAGCAAACTGGAGTTGTAGATCAGTGTAGAAGTCCTTCTGTTTCTTGGTTTTCCTAGAGATGTCTCTTTGCTCCATGGAGATGAGAGAGCACATTTTGATTTCTCATTTCTCACTCAAACATTGTCTGGTAAACTATTTTACCAAAGAGCTGCTTGTAGCAGCCCTTTCATATGGGCAGGAAAATATCCCTGAGGAACAAACAATACTGATTTTAGCCTCTGAAAGTGGGAGAATCAATAAAATCTGGCATTCTCTTCTACTGGCTTAAGAGTTGTAGATAGTCATTTAAACAACCCCAGCAACTTTGTGACTCCAGCCCTTTCTTTAGATTGTTTGTCTGGACCGAGATTTTAAAGGGTTGAGACTGAATGGACTATCCTGTGTCCAAAACCACCAAGTGACCTTACTCACCAAATAATTATTTCAGATTTTAATTTCAGCAATAACAAATACCTTTTCCTTCTTTTTCTCCCCAGGACTCAAACAGTCTTCAGAAGACTATCAGTTATTCACAGAACTATAGTAATACTATATTCAGGCTGTTGCCACCTTCCTTTCTGTCTTCTCCCACCTCACATAGTTTTCTTGGCTCTTTGAATTAGCACGTGTGCCTGTTTTCTCTCAGTCACAGGAGCTGGTCTTTGTTTGAGCCCTCCTGTAGCATATTTTCTGTTCTGTGTTATAAATGCAATTAAAGCCTTGAACAGACATGTTAGGATGTGGATGCAAACTTGTGCTGTTCTTTAACTGGTTTATTTTTCAGTGTCTTAGCTTAAACAAACAGCTGTACCTTGCCACAGATCCTATCTTCAAATGAACAACAGGTTTCAGTTTTTAATTGCCAGATATGTGGTGTTGTGGAACTACATCCATCTGCGGGCTATGTTTTCCCACTTGCCACCTTTTGGGGCCTGCCCCAGCTCGTGTTACAGGCGTGGCTGCAGTGCCACGTTTGTGTCATTCGGTGGCAGAGAGGACAAGGCGAGGTCTTCCCCTGGTGCTCTGACCCACGTGGGCTCCCAGGATTTCTCAACAGCCTGACATTATTGCTTTTCTGTTTGTATGTTACACTTGAGAGGCGGCGGGTGTTGGCCGAGTGGCGTAGGCCCCCGCCTGTGGAGCCGGCTCCTCCTCTGAGGACGCCGGTTCAAATCCCGAGGAACTCGCTGTCACCGTCCGAGCTGCTCGGCCGTGGCAAAATGAAACTCAGGAGTAAAGGGAGTGGGGCCAGTTCCGTGCACACTGTGCCTCACCTAAAAATTCCTTTGCGCAGGCTTATCAAGATCTTCGTTTGTGAAGTCCAGCCAACAACAACAACCTTTTCCCAAAACTTGAGCTGTGAAAATGCTGAATCTTCTCCAGGGCCTGATATCTTTTTGTTATATCGTACTATTTTAATCCTTATAGAAATATAAGTGAACTGAATAAAAACCCTTCCTTCTTTTCCTTTGTAACATCTAAAGTCAGAAGGCCTCAAGGAAAATTTACTATCTATTCTTCATTGGAGTAACATCTGAAGCCAAGCTCTATAAAATATGTGTTTTCTTTTGTTTGCTGGAAGTTCTTGAACAGTCAAAAACTTTTTCAAGTTTAGATGAAACTCTGTTTAGAATTAGGGTTTTTTTCCCTTTACTTTGATAATGTCAAAATGATGGAGCTTATTTTGCTGTCCTAAGCAAATAATTATTTGAATCATTTAAAAACTGTTTTGGTATTACCCAGTCTATGAGGTTTGTCCTGAGAGATTTTCTCTAGCTAAAATGTTCCTTCAGCTTTCTTCCCTCAGTATGACGCTCCTGATCAGTGCTTTGTAGGGCATTGTATACACAGAAGAAAAAGAGCTCTGACTGGAATAGTTTGAGTTATTGAATGATAGAATCATTACAGTTGGAAAAGACCTTTAAGATCATCAAGTCCAACTGCTAACCCCACACTGCCAGGTCCATTACTAAACCATGTCCCTAAGTGCCACATCTACACATCTTGTAAATACCTCCAGGAATGGTGACTCCACCGCTTCCCTGGGCAGCCTATTCCAATGCTTGACAAACCTTCTCATGAAGCAGTTTTTCCTAATATCCAATTTAAAGCTTTCATGATGAAACTTGAGGCCATTTCTTCTTGTGCTGTCACTGGTTACTTGGCAGAAGAGGCCGACTCCCACCTGGCTACAACCTTCTTTCAGGTACTTGTAGAGAGCAAAAACTTCCTTTTCTTCAGCCTAAACAACCCCAGTTCCCTTCACCAGCTATATTGCCTTTCTCTGGACACACCCCAGCACCTCAATGTCATCAGGGGCCCAAAACTGAACACAGGATTCAAGGTGCAACCTCACCAGTGCTAAGTACAGGAGAACAATCACTGCCCTAGTCCCACTGGCCACACTGTTTCTGATACGGGCCAGGATGCCATTGGCAGACTTGGCTACCTGGACACACTGTGGCTCATGTTCAGCTGGCAGTCAACTCACACCCCTGGGTCCTTTTCTGCTGGGCAACTTTCCAGCCATTCTCAGCCTTCCTAGTCTTTGCTGACCTTTTTTTCTTCTCATTTCCCATTGTTTGAGAATTGTGACATCACATAAAACTGTTTAGAAGTGCTGTTTTTAAAATTGAGAATTAGCTTGTAGTATCAGGAAAAGCAGCCTTAGATCTCTATCTGAGAGTTGAACAATCCCAAAGAGCAAGAGGTTCTAGACATAAATACAAACTCTGTAGCTGGGGCCTTTCTGAACTGGCAATGTGCTCTTTCTGATCTTGCCTTTCAGAAATTGTGTTTATGAAAACTTTCTGCTTCTCCTTCAGTGATGCCAGGAGGACATGTTATCTGCTTCCTGCTGCAAATCATCGGAAACTTTCTTTTCCTCTGCTGTATCACTGTGAAAGTGAGAACAACTTAAAGAAGTGAAAGCAATTTGTTCTGCAGGAGGTATTAGATAAACGGTGCCTAGAGGATTCCTCATACCATCTTAAGATGGAGATAAAACAGAATGACATGATAGACCATTAAGCAAACCAAAGTAAGCACAGCAGCAGATTCTTGTCTCAGGTCTGTGATGCATTTTCCTACCTTGAATGAGTAAATGACAGTGTCTAAAACAACAGCTCTCTTGGCTTTACTGAGCTTACATGGGACCTTAGAAGTCAGCAGCAGTCTTTGTTCAGAGAGATAAAGAATTGCAAGCCATCCAGAGGACACCAAGGGCAGCTGCTCCTGCTTACCCTTTATTTCAAAAATAGCAACAGAGTTAAAACAACTGTATAGACTCCTTGCCTAGCCTTCACTAGGGATCTGGAGCTCTCTGTCACTGCCAATTTCTGGAGCTGCAAGAGTTAAGGATTAAAGCAAGAGAGTAAATGAGACTGTAATGACATAGCCTAGTGTACTGCTCATACAGCAACAGCAGAGTTCATTAACTGTGTTGGTGCTTGAAATATTACTGAATGCACTGTTAAATAATTAATTTTAAAAGGAATTCTTGGAAACATGAGAGTCTGCTCTGAAAACTTTCTGAAAATTTGGAAAACAAAATTGTGAGATTTACAATTTGTATCAACCAAAAAAGTTTTTGTTTTTATCCTCTCTCATAACAAGTTTAAAAGAGCTTATATTTTCTAAATTACTACTAAATAACTAGCAAAACCCAAGATCCCAAGAAACTAGTTCAAATGAAATGCCTCTTGCCAGAAGAAATAAGATTGTTAGCAAGCTAACAATCCTCCCTCTCAACTGCCTCAAGGCTCACTGTGCAACTTGTGCTGCACACTGAGCTGGACATGAGCCAGACAGGAGCAGAAACCAAAGTCTTTGTGGCAGCTACCCTAAATTAAGATGCTGATGGTGTGGATATTCCCTATACTCCATTTCTGTAGCAGTCTATAGAGAAAGGATCAGTTTCTGAAATTGTTGATGCCCAGATGGTAATATTTGCTCAGGGAATAGGATAAATGATGTTGGTCTAACCCCTTCTTGTCTTCTCTTTCAGTTCATCATGAGTAAGAAATCTCTGTCCATCAGTTTATGCCTTGTAATGACAGACTAACTAAAGTGAATGGCTTTTGTTTTCCCACTGACACCCTGTATAGCTGAACAATTATTACTGTCTGCCTAAACCAGGATTTTTCCTCACCCAGCCACATCTTTTGTGGTCTGAATCAGCACTGTCACTTCAGTTAGCCAAATAAAACAGAACAAGTCTTAAGGTGAATAGTGTTGTGTAGAAAGAAGTGTTTCATTGTAAATATGTTGAATGTTCAGTGTCTGAGTAAAATAGGTGATGCCTTAAAAGCTTTATTGCAGTAGTGTGTGTGCATTAACTGAAACTGACTTTCTCAGAAATGTTTTGAGAATACGCACCATTCCTTTTAAACACTTGTTTTAATTTCCTCTCACTCTTTGGGAAGGAAATTAAGTTTGGTTGGTCCCCTCCAAGGAATAAATGCAAAAAGTTATTCTGGTTTCTTTAAACTGAGCAAGACTTGCAACAGCAATCTCTTCTGAGTGCTCTCTGCCAAGGCAGAGTTATCCTGTGAGAGGCTGGCAGAGATAAACCCTACAAAACAAAACAAAACAACCTCCTCCAAACCTCAGCATGGCAGTTACCGCACTGTTCATAATAGGAAGATGACATTTCAGAAGAAAAGCACTATACCTTAGGCACTAGCTATCAAACAAGCACACAGAATAGCTCAGAGTTAACATCTGTGTAATGAAGACCAGATAATAGCAGGGATTCCTCTGGAGAGATTTGCCTGAACCTTGTGTCCTTTCTCTCTTACCCATATTATATTCACTGGCTGCACGTTGGTTCCAAACTGCTGCAGGTTGATTTAAGAGGTCCAGAATGATCCCAGATCGGCTTGTGTGCATTCATCAAACTTCAGCAATCTGTCTCAGAGGGCTTTCCTTTCCTAAAAAGCAGATGACAGCAGGAACAAAAAGGTTATGAGAACCTTACATCCCTTTGTACTAATTTCCCATTGCTAATTATCTATTCTCAGTACTATTCACTTCCCTGCAACTCATCTCACAAACATCCTTTAGACATTTCTCTCTTCTATTTCCTCTTGAATCTATACCCTTAATTTTATTTTTTTTTCCTGGGAATTATCCCGCTATATTCACCTCATGCCTTCCAGGTCTTACATATCTTTTCTCAAAAAGTGATGGATGATTGATCCTGATTTTTACAGAAAGAGTGATTTTAATTTTTCAAAGCACATTTTTGCAGTACACACTGCATCCGGCTACAGCCTTCTAGGGTAGTGGAGTGATTCATTTAATGATGTGTGGTTACAGTTTTTCTCTCCTCCTGAGTACTGAAGTTGAATATTTCATCTCATAAAGTCAGCCTTTTCCAAACTGCTAGCAAAACAGATCCCTTATGAGAAGCATATAATGTGTGTAGTCTCCAAGGTTAAAAAGCAAAATACTGAAAAATAATCAGCTAGTGCAGTTTTATCATGTTTGTCCCTGGGGATATTGAACATGCCCTAAGGTGAAGAAGAGAGTCTAGCAATGATTGACTCTTAGAAAGGTACTGTGAAGTTTCAGAGGACATGTAAAAAGGAGAAGCCAACATAGTAGGAAGCCCTCAGTTTCCTGAAGGTGACTGGCTCCATGTTAGCCCTGCCATTTACTAATTCCAGAAGTTTGTTCCTCTGTACGGGACATTATCACATGGATGTGAAAGCATTTGACAACAGATTGGTATCTTCAGGATAGCAGACAGCAAAGCTGCATGTCCCCACAGGGATGGAGCAGCCTTCTCCAACTCTCACGTACCACAGGCATCTCCAATTTTACCCCCATATTTGGTGTTACACATCTCTGTGCTGTGCTGCTCCTCCAGTCTTTGTTATTCTGCTTAATTAGGTCAGCGGGAAGGAATCTAGAGCTGTTTTACATTTTACTTGTGCGTGTTGGAACAGGAAGGACTGGATATAAGTAAGTTCATGAGGCAAGCTAAAATACAACGAGCTCTATTTCAAAACAGGTATTTTGATATTACCTGCAGGATTTTTCCTAAGAGGATTTAGGCTTCCTATCCAGTATGGCCTGTAGGGGGCATCAAAAGAATTCAATGGACACCGAACATAATTTTCTGACTGTAACTCTTTGTCACTAGCAACCATTACACGAAGTATTTTACCATTAAATCAGAAAAGCTGAAGAAACTTGATTAAAAGAGAGGATGATATTTCACTACATCTTTTCTGCATTTTTTTTTTTTTTTTTGCTGGCTGCTTGATAAAGGAAGACTGGATTTTAAAGGACATTCATTCTCTGAAGTCTTGCTATCAGCAGAGACTTTGAGACAAAGCCATGGGAAAGGGAACTTCTAAATACTTCAGTCACCATTGACAATAAGATTGAGAAGGTTTTAAAAGTTTCTGAGAAATAGGGTGGATTGTTTAAGAAATTCCTCTTTTCTTTATATTGGAATAGGCTCCCTTTCAGCATTAAAGAACATGATTATCTGGGTGGAATCCTAGTTGAAGAGTTTTCTTGCATTTATAAGGGAGAAAACAGTGCTGTTGGTAGCATCCACATTTCTTTGCTGCACTATGAGTACATGTATAGTGAATTTGATGAGGAACAATAGTAGAAAAGTTAACCTACACTTTCTTCTTCTGAATCTTTGCTGCTAGTACTCTCCATAACTTCTGGACTTGCTGTTTCATGTTGGGGTCTCCTCACTCATTTTTTCTTCAGATTGTATGGTGGCACCAAATCCTGATGGTCCCAATACAGAGGCTATTGATGCAAATCTGAAATACTCATACTGTTCTTAAATATTTTCCCTGTAGTTTTCTGCAGCTCTTTTAATTTTCCTAGCTCTGCAATACTGCTTTTTTCCCCCCTATGTGTAACAAAAATCAATTATATTTTGCCCTTAAATAGATACCCTGCAATAGGCTTCTGCCTGCCTTCCAGAGTGCTGCTTGATTATTTGTTGTTTGATACAGGTTGTTTCCTAGTGTATCATTTTCAGGAAAGGATGATGTTATTTATGACTTACACTTACCTAGAGTATACTGCAGCATTTTCTTTACAATGAACTCCCTTATCCCTGTTTCTCTGTTACTTCTACACTTTGAAAAAATGTTTTCAGCAACATTATCTCCTCTTTGTCTTTTTTTCTTGTTTTTTTTTTTTTACACATTGCTAATAATTTGATTTCCTTGTAATGATGAGGTGCTATGAAAAAGCAAACAGTGACTAATCTGAGTGAAAGTTGTGACAAAAATACCTCAGATAAGACTGAGCTAGGGTTACACATGCAACCTTAATCTGATACTTGCTATTTTTGAACCCTTCACTTGACAAAAGCTTTCTTTTAAAAGGCAGCTGTTTTGTTTTTGTTTTTTTTTTTCAGTGGGGAATAGGTTCTTCTGACATTGCTTTCCAGCCCCAAATCTGACCTTCTGCTTTATCTCTCTCCACCAATATGTTTCTGTGCCAGGCCTCTGTGCCCTGGCTTTGTATCTTCCTCCCCACTTTTTCCAGCTTCCAGCATAATTTTTCTTGCTCAGCCAATTCTTCCAGGCCTGCCACCTGAACTTTCCCCCCCCAGTGCTTCTAGTCTCCTATCAGCTTCCTCTCTGGACTTCTCAGCTTCTCTCATATACTGTGTTCTGTAACATCCACCTTCCTCCAGAGAACTGTTCCTTCTTTGGTCTTTTTGCTTTCCCACTTGATACCTCCCAAAATCACAGGATATTCTGAGTTGAAAGGGACCCATAAGGATCATTGTGTCCAACTCTTCAGTGAATGGCCCATATAGGGGATTGAACCTGTGACCTTAGTGTCATTAGCACCTGCACCGTCCTCATGCCAACCACCTCTGCATTCTCTTTCCATTCCCTTCCATCATCCTGTTTTCTCCCATCCTAAGTTCCCTCCAGATCAGCTTTATTTCCCATGGTATGCTGTGGGCAGAGTAATCATCCTGCCAAAGTACAAGCTTCAAAACCAGAAATATAGGAACTGTTTAAAGGGAAAATCACCAGGCTACTTTAATGTAACACTTGGAAAAGACTGAAAAAGTAAACCTGAAAATTTTCTTCCCTAAATTGTCTTGGCTAGAACTCTGAACTGAAAAATTTCAACTTAAAGTGGCTGAAATTGGGCAACTGAAAACAGGACTTACAATGGAAATGGTCCAACACTGATAATATAGAACACACTGGGAAAATACAGTAGCTGTTATGTCTCTTGTGCACATTTTCCATGGTCATATTAACTTTGTAACATTGGTATTATAGCTATTTCTTACACGTGCCACTGAAATTAGTGGCACATGTAAAGGAAAATAGGGAAACATCTACTATACTGTTCTGCAGTAATTTTTAATAGAAAAATTTATTTAAAAAGAGTCAGGACTGACAAAAAAAATTCTGTTAGGAGTGAATAAACAAGCTTTCTTGCACATCCAGGTTTCTCACTGACAACACTGTAAGTGCAAACACTGAATACAGATTGCCTCCATACCTGAAAGTAAATGGTTTATACTTGGCAACATCCTTTTAGCACCAGGCTTTTAAGAAACAAAGAAACCTTTGGAGCCAGAGAGCTTTTTAAACTATGTGCACACACAAGGACTGACGCAGCTGCATATAGCATGGCATATGGCATTTGCAACTTGTTGGACTTTTCACAAGGGCATGTAGTGATAGGAAAATGGTTAAAGTGAAAGAAGGCAGGTTTAGATTAGATATTATGGGAAGAAATTCTTCACTGTGAGGGTGATGAGGCATGGGAACAGGTTGCCCAGAGAAGGTGTGGATGCCCCATCACTGGAAGTGTTCAAGGCCAGGTTGAATGAGCAACCTGTACTAGTGGAAGGTGTCCCCTGCCCATGGCAGGAGAGTTGGAACAAGATGATCTTTAAGGTCTCATCCAACCCAAACCATTCAATGATTCGTTGATAATTCTATGATCTTTAAAAATCCACATGTATTTATAATCATCTAAACATTTTTGAGCACTTCTTTGGCTAAATAAGCAACTCCACTTTAACATATATTTTCTTTCTTATTAGCAAGTTATATTAAAAAAAAATCATCCTGATGTATGCAAGTCTGCAGTCTCTGGAAGTCTCTTTGTTTCTAAAGTGTGGTGAGAGCATAATGGCTGAGGAGCAGACAGAAAACTCAAAGCAGTTTAGGTTTCTCTTTCTGATTTTTACAAACTGGTTGATTATATATGGATTCCTATCTTCTGGGGCTTGTGGGTAATGCCAAATGAGAAAAAATGCAAGAGTATCTTCTCTCCATAAAATTTAGTGTCAGTAAGTATAATGTATTAATTGTAATATCAAGAAGAAACATTATGTTAGCTTCCAGGAAAAATGAGCAAACCTCTACAAACTGGGTTAGTGATGAAGAGCTAGGAGCAGGCTTTTCTTTTTCACATGTCCTAGATCCTTCTTCACTGTTATTTTGGAATTAGCTGTAGTGATGTTAATGATACAGGACATGTAGTAAATGAAGATGCTGTGGGAAGGGTTTTGTACAGATAAGTGTTTCTTCCTTGGCTATATTATTTCTGTTTCTTTTTTTTAAATGCTTGCCCTCTGGACTCCCAGAAGCTGGTACTGTTAACATCTCCTTGGCAACTTCTAAAATCTCTCCAGTTCATATTTTCTTCCTTTACAGATTAAAGAAATTTATGTAAAAAGGGGCTCTGAAACAGTTACTGCTTTTAGTGGTAATCAGTGGTGTAAAGAAATCTCTCTGGGGCACCAAATTGTCTGCAATGCCTGTAATATAAATTATTAACTGAAGGAAAAATCAGAAATAAAAAACCTAAGGGAAAAATAATGGTTAAGTAATGACTCAAAATGATAAAAAAGAACATCACTTGCCTTGTATTTCATCCTCATAAAAATTCAAGCATAATACCTGGTTCCCAGGAACAAGTGGGAATAAAATAAATTAAATTTTCCTAAGGTTTGTCTGGAACTTATCCTGCAACTTTGGTGTGCTTCCTTTAAAAAAGTATAAATGTCTCCACTAGTTCTGTTGCAAGTCTCCACCTTGATCTTTTTGTTTGAATAAACATGCTGTGTAAGAAGTCCTCTTGTGCACTTCAAGCCTAGGTCTCTGGATCTTTACAGACCTGTTAGAATGTCTGTCAGAACAAGATTATGACTGCCAGTGTTAATGGCTTGTTCAGAATGGATAGCATGTTATCAACTAATTAAGATCTTTTTCATCCTTTTTTATTCCTAGTTGAAGCAGATATTCACCTGGTGTTTGGAGGAACAAAACCTTCTAGTGGATGGACTGAATTTCCTGTATTTTATGTATTTACTTTCCTCTAGATCTGTTGTCTCTTGGCATCCCTGAGTAACAAGACATGATCCTGGGAGAGGCTGAGCATTGAAGGAAATGGGGCAGAAGTGTTGGTCTGCATGGGGTTGGGTTTGGAGCTCCCATATGTTCAGGTGGTGGTGGCGGTTCTCCTGCATCAACAAATGTTTTTCTTGCTTAATTAACAGATGTCTTGACTTTCATGCAGCTTTTGTAAAGCGGCTTGAAGATGCTTTTAGCTATTAGTTTCCACCCTTGGACTTTGTTGCAGATTCCAACTGACTTTCTGTGTGGCTATTCACTGGGGGCACGTCACTCCTCTCCTCTTGCATGACATATGAAGAGAAGCTAATTCAAAGCATTCATTGTTTATGGCTGGGTTTTTCAGTTCCTTTAGCTTCGGGGGTTTAGAGATGGAGAACAGCTAATCAAAGGCTAGTGCAGAAAACTGATTTCAGCTGTCTCTTTATAGGTTTCACATTTTTTTCAGGCATCTTCCCCTGCCTTGCCTAATACAGTCCCCTTTCCTAGAACCAATAAGAAAGCTAAAAACAGTTTAAAATTTCCAGAAAGGCATGGCTAGCTACAGGAAATTAAGAGCTGGTGGGTGATTTTTTAGCTTTATGTCCTCCATTCCTTCACTTAAATACTCAGTTATTGCTGATGGTTGCCTCCAGGACCAACAAACTTTTCTCACTCACAACCCCAGGACTGCTCTCTCCAACCTTAAAACATGTTTGCTGCCTGCGTGTAACCAGGGAGGTACATAGAGCACTTCATAGAAAACAGCTCTCTTTATGGCCAGGGCTTAAGCCAAAGCCAGCTACACTTCCCTCTCTTTGTCTTCTTGAAAGGAGATATCTGTTTCCTTCAACAATATTGTTTATAGCTTCACCAGATGAAAACCGTCATATCCCATTTCCACTGAGACTGAGTGATATCTATTGGCTAGCTACAGAATTAATAAAACAGAACTTAGTTCAGCTTTAATGCTTGCATAGACACCATGCAAATTTCCTTCAAATGAGCCAGGAAGTTCTAAATATCATCTTATTGTAAAAAAAAAGAATTGCTGTCTCCAAAGGTCAGTTTAGAAATGTTGTGACCTGTGATGTCCTTTAGTATTGGCTGCATTTCCCATAAACTATGTGAATTCTGGATGAGATGACTGCTCAGGCTGGGGTTATGTTTTCAACACCAGGTAATGAGATAGTTGTGTCTTTTAAAGGCCATAAACATAGCAAAATGAGTTTTCTAATGATAACACCACCAATCCAAACAACCACATCCTGCAAAGTCTATATGAAATTTTGCTGTGTATTTCAAGTAAATGTACTTAAAAATGTGTTGCTTGAATTGTGAGAACATTTCCTATATATGCCTGATTTGTATTTTTATTTATAGTCCAGTACATTTACCCAATTTTTTCCAGAGATTTCTGTGCTGCCAGAAAAATTATTTCCGTGTTACTGAAGAAATTACTTCAGATAACACAGCCCCCAGTCCCTGGAAACTATCTTACTTTATAACTGCTTGAGAGCTCAAGAAATAAATCTTCATTGCCTTACATGCAATGACAGACACCAGTGAACAGAATGATGAAAAGGAAGATTTAGGATCTTCCTATGGTAGAGGGGTATGATCATTTTTCTGTTGTAAATCCTGTATTCCTTCTCTTAGGTGATTCAAGTGCACTGTAACTCTCTGCATCAGAGTCTGATTCTTAAGGTCTCTATAGGCGTATTTCAGTTTTGTTACTAGATTCACAGAAGATCACCTGACAAAAAGGTGGGTCTAAATTCTCTATACTTCACAGGGAGAGTAGTCACATATGTCTTTCTATTTATGCACATTCCTTCCTGGTTCCTTCAGAAAATTATTTCAGAGAAGCAGTCTATCAGAAAATGCTACCATTACTTTCAAAGTACATGAGATAAATTATTAACCAAGTTTCTCAAAATTAATAGAGATAAATTTTAGATAAAGCTTTCCTTTACTGTTTTGTTACTCACTGGATTTATATTTTAAGATTAGAGACCTGCCTGGAATAGATTATTTTTCTTTTTAGCTCCTTAGTGGGATACATTATTACAATAAGTCCAAAAAACTGTTGTTGAAGCTTTTACAGTATTATCAGATTTTCATTGGATTCCCATTTTGGTAGATCAGGCAACAGTGTCTACTGTTAAGCAAGCTTGGATGCTGAAACTAGGATTTCTAAAGCTAGGCTCCCAACTGTGTTTGAAAATCAGTAAACGGGCCTGTAAAAGAGTCCCAGAGGTATCTGGAGGCTTGCAAGAAGGTGCTTCTAGGTACTATGTTTTGGAATAATTTCCTCTATATTTTTTTTCCTATCTATTGGAAGGTTTTTATTTTCCATCATTCACTCCATGGGGAAGGTGTATTCTATGAGACTTTTGCTAGTTTCCCCTTCTCTGATTAGATGATGTGACCTCTATGATGTGACTGTATGCAAGGGTGATCTAGAGGTGCACAAATCTTTTATCTAACTGACTGACCTCAAAAATGCTGTCAGAAATCCAAGTGAAAAGATGCAGGCTTAGCTTTCTTTGTGGCCTTCCTCTTGTGAACCACCATATGTTGCACCCTGAGCATTGCCTTGTCTGAAATTGCAGGGCTGGCCAGAAGCTAATGTCTCCTTCTGAAGATCCTTAAGGAGCTTCAAGCAAAGCTAAAACATATCTGACCATGGTCTGGTATCACTGCTGCCTTGACAGACCTGGGGAAAAACACATTATTCATTTGCCAGGGCTGCTACTTTGTCTGCTTTTTCAACTTGCACTGAATTCACTTTGACATTTTATTTTTCTCCTTCACCAAACTGGCCTTATCCTTGACTCAAGATATTGCAGGAAACTGAAAAAAATCTGAGTCCTTTCTGAATACTGTTTAATTCTTTATTAAGTAGTATAAAGATAACTTTGTATTTAAGTAGAATAAGGAATTAATCTCCCTAGGAGTCTCTGGCAGATGGCTATGTTCCTCTGAATTCAGCTGTACCTGCAAAATTTTCTTAATCTGATTTCTAACTAAATCTTGTACCAAATTGCTTACCAAAAGCTGTGTTACTTCTGTGGAATCTTGCCTGCATGTACAAACTGCTTTTGTAGAAACACTATTCAGGGCCAATATTGCATGGCAAAATAATAACTAGATTCCTATGATTTGATTTCAACTTACTTGTTTAATACAGTATCAGGACCATACTAAAAACATGACCAAACAATCCAACACAGCTTTTCATGAAAGACACCTGTAATATATATGGCTATTTATAAACAAATACAAATAATGGAAAAATTGTTCACTGGAAAAATTTAGTTTCTAGAAGCCCTATTTTTATTTCATTTCCTTCTTGGCATATAAAGGAAATCTCCACTTACTCTGAAAGCATATAATGCTTTAATCTACCCAAAGGTGTAAATTAAAAGAATTATTAAATTTATTTTGCTGACACTTCATTGCACATTTTCATTAAACATACTGAAGCTGCATTTTATTTTTACAGTAACTTAATAAGAGAAAGTAGGCCTACGACATTTCAATTAGATTTGCCTGAAAAAGGAAGGCAAAGAAGAGAGAACAATAAATACTGGAAATAACTGGATAAAAGACAATGGCAAATAATTTTTCCTGGTAATAAAAAGGTACAGAGACAAAATGGATTTTCCTGGTATCTCAAGGAAAATCTCAAACAAACCACATCTGGGTGGATGAGAAGCTCACTACTTGTCTATTTAAGCCTGTACTGAGTTATTACAGGGAATGGATTCCACAGGGTGAATATTTGAGAGCTTGTGGTCAGGCCTGTGTGCTTTTCCCTGAGAGGGCAATGTTTAACTAATAAAAATGTGTTGAAAATAGCAGTAAAAAATGCTTTAGGGAATCCCATAGTAGAAAACACAATTTTCCTTCATTAATTACAATACCATGTTAAGTGCTGTACAAGAGCGCAGAATTACGGGTTAATGTTGTTTATTTAAAGAATAGGGTTCTGTCAAGGTAAAGTCTAATTAAGTGTGTGGAGATGAGAAGGAAGAATCAATGTTTGCTTTCATTTGCTATCTTTTCAATATTGCTGCCAGACAACTTAAGATAACATGCAGTGCCCTAACAGTCAGTCATTTTGCTTCTCCACACATACTGTTACCACTATTTGTAAGCTCTATTTTTATACCCAAGTATCTTTGCACATGTAAATATATTGGTGAGCTGCAGAAAATTCAGCCATCAGTAAGAGCATAGCTCTGGGAGAGGTTCATGAACTAACCAGCTGAGGGAGCACAAGCCATCAGTTTTTCAATAATGGCATAATGGATTTTAGGGACTTCTGGAAGAAATAGTATGGTAACTATTATATCTGCTTCACTTAATTTTCCAGTGAAACTTCTGAGGGACTTTCTCTCATATGGGGTGGTTTGGGTCAGAATTAATTTTTTTGAGGGGGTCAGAAATGATTTGTAAAGGACAGGGTTGATCTGTTCCATCATTCAACATAGCTTTCTAGAATATATATATATAAAATTGAAACTTATTCCAAGTCAACACTGTTTGATTTTGGAGGTCTGAGGTGAAATCCTGGACTACCTGAATTAATGGCAGAGTATGATTTATGAAATTAAAGCGAAATGTTCATCCTGGGTCTAAATACAGAGTGCATCAAGAGCTGAATATAATAATCATTGTGTCATATCAGCCCTACATCCTGTTCAGCCTGTGATCCTGACTGTGGCAGCCAAACAACAGTAACACCTGCAGAAGAAAATAAAAGCAGGACAAGCAATCAGGGGCCCAGACAATTCTTGAATTAGTTTGAGTGTTCAATATAGATCTGACAAATTAATTAGGCGACCAAACCAACACAGTTGGTATTTCTGCATGCACTAGCCAAATTTTGCTGTTCCGTAGGACAAAAGCAAGCCAAGGTCTTGTCTTCAGCTTTCAACTGCTGGGTGTCCATGCAGGGATGTGCTGTGCTGTAACCAAAGCAGTGTGGAGTTCCTCTGTAAAAAAGCCCTTTGAACTTGCCTTGCAGCTCATGATTATGTAGATAGGCAGCAGTGAGAGAGGCGGCAATAAGTAACCACTAACACATGTGAAATTCTGGTCCGAGGATATTGTTTTCATTATAGTTTTGTTCCCTGCAGCTGCTCTGACTCTCAAGTGTCCGATTCCAGTTTGATTTCTTCATTAGGAAAGCTGCTGGTTCAGTAGTAATGAACAACTGAAAAAGCACAAAACCCTCTGACAATGGTTGGTTTTGTTTAAAAACATTAGCATGGATTAGACAGTGTCTAACACTAATGCCTGGGACAGGTTCCTTTCATTATGCTCTGCATTTCTGGAAAATAGTTCATCTTGTTTTCACAGAAATTGGTTAATTCATACAGTATAGGCCAGAAAAGATATATAAAATAGTAATGTGTCTTTTTGAAAGGCAGTAAAACATAGACTCTACTCTTTGTGAAGAACCTAAGGTATGCCACCATCCTGCTTACCTCCCAACGTAACCCATTGTTTTACATTGAGTTAGTGTAAAATTGGCTCCCCATTTCCTGAAATAGAAACCTGGCCTCATGTTCATGTAAGGCACTGTCTACCTGCAGATCAAAATATGACACCTTCAGATTTTTTGCTCATAGGAAATACTACAGGCTAGCTGGGTTTATATGGTATTGAATTTATATGGTTTTCTTAAAATTTATGAGAGTAAATAAGCCATAGTTCACTGTTCTTTGCCTTTTCCTTTAGGAAACTATGTTGAACTTTTTTTGTTTGTTTGTGCTTCAGGAAATTTCTTCTCTTCCTGCCTTGGACAAAAATGGAGTTATGGTAATGAAAATATGCACATAGTAAAAAAGGGGAAAATCTTTGTCCAAAGGGAAATGATAAGGATTGCTTTAAGGGTAGATTAATTCCATTTTAACTACAAAAACTTTTCTCCATGATCTCTGTGCGAACTCAATTTCTTTTGATAAGAAAAATGCTTTCTTTTGGCCTTGTATATAATTAATCTGGGAAATCAGATAGGTGGATTTTGAGGTGCTGGTGAAATGTAAGGATTACATTTTGAAATTTGACCAGCAGTGTTTGGAAGACAAAAAGATGGCTGAACTAGCAGGAACATCTGCAGCTTCCAGCACAGGTAGGCTGCATTTTTCTGCCATAATGAGACTCTTCACCACTGCCTCCACTTTTCTAGGACCAAGAACAATGAACTAGTTTAAGATCAGATATTTTTTTGCAAAGAAACTCAAAGGCATATTTTCCTGATGCTCTAAGGGTTTTCTAACATGATGATGAGATTATCATGACTTAGGACCTGTATGCTGCCATGAGCAGAGATAGAGGCATGCAAAGGTAACATTTATATACACCATATATTTTTTGAAGATTTTCTCTTTTTCCATCTTGACCAGAATCACTGTATTCCTTCCAGATTCAGCTTGTGCAAGCTGCTTCTTATTCAGCATTTGATTTCCTGAAGATGCTATGGTGAAGTCACTATATGGAATAGGAAATTTAGAACAGAGACAAATAAATTTCACTCTATTATATGATGGGTCATTGATTTTGTCTACAACTGACCTTAACAGTAAAATTTTCCTATCAGAGAGCCCAAAGGATACATTAGAAGGAAAATAGTGGACCCCTACCACTTTCAACCCATATAATACTCTGAAATTATGTACATTGAAGATGTACATGCTCTATTCTCATAAGACTCTGGTCCAGACACTGTTGGCTCACTGCACTTGGATCTTAGGCAGAGTGGCAATCAGCTTCCTAAATGAAGGTGATGTAGGACACCACATTGAAGGTAAACAGTCCACGCCAGTCTAGAAAGTGTGCAGGCTCGGTTAATGCTGTGGATACCCATCTGCACACATAAGAAATTTCTCATGGGTTTGGGCCATATAAGGGTGCCAAAAAGAGCCATCCAGTCCAGTCCAGTCCAGTCCAGTGCTGCCTTTTCTTTTCCCCAGGATCATGCATCTCCTGACTGGGTGAGCATAAGAAATGAGCACGAGCATTTTCCCAGGAGAATGGTGGGCATCCTTGGCTGGGCAGAATGATGAGATCACAGGCTTAAGCTTCTCAGGGAGCTGAGGTGTACAGTGTGTCACTCCCAAAATGCCCTTGCAGCACAGTGGCCTCCATGCCAGCCCAGAAGGAAATAAAGTTCCAAGTGAGGTGCCATGTCAGTGTGGTCCTGCTGGTGGCTGAATCCGTCTTCCCTTCAATCCATGGCTGCTCTCTGGGGCAGCACAATGCTGCTGTGGTTAACATGCTTCTGGGACCTGTTCCAGTGCAGCATAGGTATGTCTGCACCATCTGACCTTGCTTAAGGATCATTCACAAGGCAACTAGAAGGCTTTAAAACACATTCTGAGACTTAGCTGAGAAAAGGAATAAGTTTCCAGATTCTTATGTTTGCTACAGATTTCAAAGCTATTTCTCCTCATCCTCTCAGTTCATGGATAAGTCTTTTCTTTCTTCCTTCCCTCTTCAAGGGTGTAGAGGTGTTTGGGAAAGCAAGTTTTCTTCTGTGTCATTTTCCTGATCTGATTTACTCTGTGCTCAAACCAATGCCAGAAGTACCTCAGAGAAAATGGAGGAGGAAAGCATGGCCAATTTGTGAGAAGTTTGCACATAAAGTGGCTCATAAAGACGCCCCTTGAGTTCATTGAGATGAATAGGGCAGTTCACTTGTCCTAGTGCTGCTGTTCCAGGTGCTCTGCACCTGTTATTCTGCTCAGATATTGGCCTTTTTCTTTGCAGCCATAACCATTACAGACACTGGTTCAATAGACCTAATATTGTGTGTGGTGAAGTAGGAGCTCTAAAAAGAAGCTGGTATGTCATGCTTCTGTGTTCCTGGATAATGACTAAAATTGCTCTGAAAAAAAATACTTCTAAAGCATCAGATTTCTCTGTGGTTGGACTGCTCAATTTCTGTTGCAAATAATCAGATATTTTTGTTCAAATCCTACAGATGATTAGACAGTTTTGCCCACAGAATCTTGAATCCCTTTGGTTATGATATTAAGTATAATTTTTGCCCATTAGGAATAGATTAACTGAATGCCGCAAAGAAACAGAAACAAAGAAGACTGGAATCTCTAGTCATCATATGAAAGTTGAATTTAAAAATATTGCTAGGCAGTCTAAGAGGGAAATCCTTCAGCCCTGACACAAAACAGACCATATAATCTCATTCTAAATCTCATTGACTCAACCTAGTGCTCCCTCCAATCTTACAATAGGAACTCTGCTCCTGCTATCAGGTGCTATATTCACATCTATAATCCAAGCTCCTGGGTTATGATCAACTTCAAAGAAATTGCTTACAGATGTAGGTGGCATGAGATTTACCTTTTCTTTGTATCTCTATTCTCTTTGCAATTAAATACACTAGTTTGTCGTGCTTTGATAAAAGCCATTTTACAAATTGTTTTCTAGTAGCTGTCAAAAAATTCAGACATTACCAAGCTGATTATCTGTTTAGTTATCTAATCTGTGTTCTAACACATTCAAGTTTCAGTTAGTTACCAAAATCAAAAGAAAATTATCTTCGAGATAATTTCCCCAGGAACAAGTATCAGATCTTGTGTGTCTGTTTGAAAGATGATGGCTCTGGAGTTCTCTCACTGATGAACTCATGGGACAAGAGGCAGAGAGGCACATCCAGCAGCTGGCTGAGCAGGCCCTTAATTATATCCAGTGGAAGAAATGGAGAGATACCACTAAAGTGCATGCTGAAGGACCTTGCAATGGCCTTCTGCAATTAAAACCATCTGAGAGGCTGAGGGTCAGAAAGGGGCGTGGGGGAGGTCAGGAGCCGTCTGGCGAAGGTGTCCCTTGCAGCAGCGCCAAGGGCGGAGAGGCAACTGAGGGGAAAGGAAGAGCTGGCCTCAGTGTTTGCTTTGGCCTAATTTCAAACAGAGTCCCTTCAGAACCTGTTTATACAATTCTGTCTTCCATGAGCTGTTTTAATTTCTTTAACTAAGGCTCTGTGAACCCTGAAGGTTTGATTTATCCCATGGAAATCAGAAGAAATGCAGTCTAGAGAGCTGATGTGGGCTTGACCACGTGCTTTATAAGTTTCACGTTCAGAAACAGCAGCTCTCTTCTAAGGCACAGCTGAGCAGAGACTGTGAGGAAGCATTGCACTCTCTGATGGACACCATGCCATAGCTGTTAGAGACTTATGGCACAGACTTTCTAAGCACAAAGTAATATACTCCCAATAAATTACAGCAAGATCTACAATCATAATCCTGTAATTTTGTATGCCTAATGTGTAACTTTGCTTTTCATTAAATATTTACACATATGTGTAAGTGTTGGCCATCCCTTCTAGCTGGGCTACTACTGTTTAACACAGAGAAAACTGTCCTTCATAAACATTTGCCAAAATAAAAGTAACAAATTTAGACAAAAACTACAATTTAAAAAAAAAAAAGTACCAAAAGGAAAAAAAAAAAAAAGGATGAAGTATTATTAATAATCTTCCAAGAGGTCTGGCAGTACACTGCCCATTTTGGAGAGGAACAGTCAATTCAATAAAGCAGGAGCATTAAACATATCCACCACAGTGAGATGGTTCATCTGGCATGAGTGCTGAGTGCTGGACACCTGTCTTCAAGTCCTTGGAAACTTTGTGTTTGACCTGGGCCAAAACATGAAGGCTCTGCTCAGAGTAAGACTTGAGAAAACCAGCCACATACTACCAGTTACTTTTTCCTGACCCAGCAACACAGTGCCAGCCATCTCAACAGCTGGGGCAGAGCATCCTCCCACTGCACAGCCAGCCCCACAGCAGCTTGTCCATAAGCTGTCAGGAACAATGAGATGCTGATATAACTCTGCCACTCTCTCAGAAGGTGAAGAAAATAGCTTGGCAAAATTGCATATGAGTCAGAGGCTTCTGACAGCTTATATTGATGTGTCTTATTTGGCTTTGGAGGGATCATTCACGTAAGGCCCACGTTTTGCTGATACAGCTGTATCTGCACACCTAATCCACTGCTGTAACATCCCCATGTCTCAAAACCTGTAAAATCTCTCAATTAGGCAATGCATAGATTCACCTGATCTAAATTCCCTCACAGTCTCAGAACTGGCTGTTTCCAATTACCCTGGCGCTTTTAAAGGCTTGCAATGAGGCCATTGGGCCCCATGTGCTTGTGTTCCCACTGTAAGGTAGGCAAAGCTGCATGTTTCATCTCATAAGAATGCTACAAAGACAAATTCTTCAACTGTAATTCAGTGTTCAGACACTGCAGGAAGAAGGTTAGATAAGGACCTGTATATCTACCTCCACATTCAGGTAACTTGCCCCTTCTTCAAAGGTGATGCCTGCCATTGCTCATCTCCAGTGGGGAGGCAGTTTAATCCCTGAAGACAAAATTTCGCTCCTGTTTGAGGGCTAAACTTTGGGAGATCCAAGCCTTAAAGTGTGACAGGAGACATTCTCGTAAGGTCTACAGTTTTGTTTATTTACACCTTTACTTACAAAAAGTCAATTTCAAATTTTCACAAGAAAGGATTTTACCTCTCCCAACAGATACTGCCTTTCTGTGTTTCAAACTTACAGTGTTGGAAAGCTGCTATATAGTCACTCAGAATATTCCCGAGCCTGGACTTAATTTGGATCTGTAAATTTAAGGCAAATGAAAGCAAAGCAATGTGTCAAAACTCACACAAATGCCCGGTTAATTAGGCTCTGATACTGCTGTCAACATCTCTGGAATAAAATGTAAAAATCTACTTCTGTGCTTCTTCACAGGTACTGTTCTAATAAAACAAACAAACAAACAAAACCCCACAAAAACCAAACAGAAAGCATTAATCTGGAACCAGAAGTTAAGATATCCTAGGAACAATAAAACATGTATTTATTCTCAAACCAAATGACTTCTTTACCAAACCAGGGTATGTAAGAATCTTAAGGTAAAATCCTAAATTGTGGTAGAGATTTAGAGAAGAACAGTATTTCATTATATGATTAGAAAGACATGGTCGTGTGGGGTTCTGAACACCATAAAGGGACTGAGATGTTTAGATTAGAATAGAACAGTTCAGTTGGAAGGGACCTACAATGACCCAGCCCAACTGCCTGACCAATTCAGGGCTGAGAAAAAGTTAAACCATGTTATTAATGGCATTGCCCAAGAACCTGTTAAACACTGCCAGGCTTGGTGCAAAGACCACTTCTCTAGGAAGACTGTTCCAGTGTTTGACCACTCTCTCAGTAAAGAGAGACCAGCCTGGAAGTCCTCCGATGCCATTTTGAACCATTCTCACATGTCCTATCACTGAACCCCATGGTGAATGGATCAGCACTGCCCTTTCCACTTACCCTATAGAGACCAAGGAGGTCGCTCCTTCAGCCTCCTTCTCTCCAAATCAGTCCTCAGCCTCTCTTCACAGGACATCCCTTCCAGCTGTTTCACCAGCTTTGTTGCCCTCCTCTAGACTCATTCAAGGACGTTCACAACTTTCTTAAATTTTGGGGACCAGCACTGCACACAGTTTTCATGGTGAGGCTGCATCAATGCTGAATACAGTGGGATTATCACCTCTTTAGTTATGCTGTGCATGATGCACCCCAGGATGGAATTTGCCCTCTGGGTCACCAGGGCTCACTTGTCTTTCCTGTTGAGCCCACTGCAAACTGGTACCCCAGATCCCTTTCTAAAGGGCTGCTCTTGCTTTAACTTAATGCCACAGCATGCATGAAAAACAATGTTTTGAATAACAGGGTGTCAAACAGAGAGAAAACAAATGTTTGAAGGTGACTTTTATAACCTTGCAATAAAAAAAAAAAAAAGGACTACAAAGCTGATTTACACTATCTGTTCCATTAATCTTTGTCTCAGTAGAAGTGATGTGTGAACCCTTAAAAGCAAGAATTTTTGTCTCTGATGTAGTATATTCGAGAGATTCTTTCACATATTACACTGGTGTGAGTAATAAAAGCTATCACAGTATGTTAGAAAAGGGATATTTGTTCAGGCCAGAAGTTCAGTGTGACTGTGAAGGCATCATTAATCTATTTTGTCTGAGCCCACTATTTTAGGCTGACATCTTAAAGGACTAACTTGTGACAAAAATGCCATAGAGCAAGACAAGATGTTCCAAGCCAATTCTAAACCCAACTCAGTGTTTTTTCAAATGACCACAGGGTTTGGTGTTTAGAAATGGAAGGTCCGCCCTGGGAGCCAAGGTGAAAAACAGAGCAATTTCAGAAGACTTTCAATGTATCTGATAAGGCCTCTGTTAAAACAGTGGAATAATTTGCACTATCATTCACCTTAAATTTCAGGTAGCCGTCAATATTTAATTTAAACAACAGACTTCACAGAAGTGTATGCTAGGCCATTTTATAAGACAAGTTCAAACTTAGAGACCACTTCTTTTTTATGGTAGAAACTCGTGGCAAAGGATTATGAAACACTTAGTGGTTGCTGTTGAGGAAAATAATTTTCATTACAGTTGCTTTGATTGAGAATTTTTGTGATAGTTAGCCAACACCCAATATAGTCAACATTTTCTTATAGTACAATGCATAGATACTATAGGGACTTATAAAATAATAGCTGAAACTACCTATAAACCTATTTTTCGAAGCTGTGAATTAACTGGAAAAGCTACATTTTTATATATATATATATATTTACACTGTGCCTGGAATAATGAAATTTGTCTCCTAATGTGTATTTTTTGCTGCAGTTATAACACAGGTAAGCATAGTCCACTTCAGCCCTGCAGAAACTTGTCATTCATAAGCCTTTTCCTAGCCCTCTTTTTAGGGGTAAAACAAAGCAAAGATCCCTTTGACAAACATTAGTCTCAAGTCTTTTGAACTAAAATCCAAACTGGAAAGCTGCTCTGAGAACACCTTTAACTGGGCATGAATTCAAGGATTGTTGAATGGGCACTTTAAAATGTCATGAATTCGTACAGACCTAAATATTTCAAATTGAATTGTACCCAGAAACTAAACAGAATCTAGTGTTAAGTAGGGGGAGGGGGAGATGCAGAGGGAGAGTAGGGAAGAACATGAAACCCTATTATTCATGGGAGAGCAGAATAATTTAGTTCAGATTGAATTTTCTCTGTGGTCGACTGCAGTCTGCTTTAGAAAATGAAAGAAAAAGGAGTGTTTGATGACTATGAGTAAATATAAGTAGTTACAAACATTAACAGACCAGTCCTACACTGTACAAATAGTCCTAAATTAGCTTCCATGGAGAACAGATAATCTTTGAATCCTCCCTGTACAAAAGCTAAGCTGTAAATTTGAAACTGCTTAAATTAAAAAGTAATACAATTCCTTCCAGGTGTGAGGGAACACTTTGTGCCATATTATTGAATCAATTATATGAAAGTGTTCACTTCTCTCAGTGTGGGTTAGGTATAAAAAAATGTAAATAGTAATTTAATACTAATACCTCAAAAGAGATTGAAATTTAAACTTCATCAGTATGGGACCTAGAAAACAAATTCATGTAGAAGAAAGTTTTAACTGTAGGGTGTGTGTTTTAGATACATCCATCCATCTTGGTTGACAGTGATTGTTTGTCCAGATATTATCAAGTTGGCTAAATAATAATATAAACCATCTTCCTTCCCTCTCTAAGAATATTACAGAATATATATAATTCTGTAATGTCTTTTATTGCCAGGCAAACTCTCAGTAGGAGTCAAACAAACAACTTTGCTATGCCATCCAGTTGGTGTACAAGCAAAAACACCACGGTTTAATGTAAATATCCTTATACCAGCTCTAGGAAATAGCCTAAATGCAGCTACTGTAAAATTTACTTCATCCTTGCCATCTGTTCATGTATTTCACTGTATGTTGATCCAAGTGGAGGAGGAGCTCCAATGATTTCAAAGAGGCTTCTCAAGCACATAATATTTGGCTTATGCACTCATTTAGGTTAAAGCTTAGACTACCAGACACCATTAGTATGGATATTTTGATACATTAATGAGTTTCTCAATAGTTTTTGTATCCAAGCTGAATCACTTTTAATACTGGATCTTTGTCTCTAGCTGGAGAGGAATTCCTTTCCTTGCAGATCAGAAACTGAGCTTAATTTCATGGTTGTGGTCTTACCTCTCCGCCACTTCAGTTTCTGTGAAGGGCATTTCCCCTTACAGTAGGGGTTATTTGAGGATCACACTGAACTCACTCACAAATGCTATGACAAGCATAAATGATAAGGATTATGGTCTGATCCTGGTGCCTGAAGTCAAACTGTTGAAAACTACTACTCATTTTTTTGGCATTTGAGTATGAAATTAGAAGCTGCAATGATGTATCTGATTACACTCCCCATAACTGGTATAATCCTTTCTAGAGCCAGGATCATGCTGATTTTTCACAATAATGAGCCAAAATTTTTTATAAGAGTATGTCATAACTGCATGTTTGGGCTCTGTGTAAATACACTTTTAAAGAGAATTCTTTAATTGCAAGTGGTATTACAGATATCATTTATTGATTACTGGTTTATTTAGGTCTGTCAGAAGATGTTTATACACTCTATGGAATTATCCAAAAAGCAGAAAACAAATTCTTGTAAGTCTCTTAGTAAGTGTTGCATCGGGGAGGAGATTAGATATTTGACGTGGCTGATAGCAGGTTATTATATAAATGACTGATAGAAGATACAAAATTCAACTCAAACTCTGTATAGTTTGCTAGAGATATTGGAAAGGCTAACATTTTAGTTGATAGCTCGAGTGGTTAAGATGTTTTGTGTAAACTAAACTTTTGCATCCCATGATATAATCCAGAAGCAAAGCCTCCGATCTGACCTCAGGAGCGTGCAGTTCAAATGATCTATCTTAGGGAATACCCTAAGATCCTGCTGGAAGTGGATTCAGTACAATTAGCTTCAATTCATTGCCTAGCACACAAAAAAAAAGGTAAATTTAAGTAGATACTCTCTCCCTTTGTCACAGAGACAGGCTATTTGTAATATCTTTGCTTCCCTGTGGCATTTTCTCCAGGGAGAAAGTAGGATTGCAGATGTGGTACTTGAAGCATGACTGTTTTGCAAAGAAAATCTTTCACCTTCCCTTTTGTTAGAAAACATGTCATCCTCTGGATCACAAGAGGTGTTTGGGTTACTTTGCTGTTGTTTTATCTCTTCTGACAAAAATATGATTAAATGCATCAAATTATTTAGGACTTGAATGTCCTAAAGAGAGATTTCAAAAATCAGGAAAGTTTTTTAATTTATGTGGTAATTTTCACAATATACCACTGAAACTCTGCATTGTGTTGTTGGAAATAGGTGATGATTGTGTTGTTTGGGGTACTTTTTATTCTGTTCACAACAACTTTCCCAGAAAATTTCTCTTAAAACAGGAGTCTGAAGACTGGAACCATTTTGCAAACTTTTCATTGCTCCCAGACTGAATAACTTCACCCCTGTGAGAAACCACACTTTCCACAATGGGGCTGTATTACACAGTTTTTAACTGAAAATATAAGGAAGACAATAAAGCCTTGTTAGCAGCATTAATGCATACAAGAGCTTCTAACCACATAGTCTCTGGTCTTGTTGCTGTGCAGAAATAAGTTTCCCTGCTGCTTACACATTGCCTATATCCCAGCTCCTAGACATTCTCTAACTATTGGTCCAGAGGCTGAGAAGTTTCTACTAGAAGTTACTGTTGTGTCACGAGGAACAGTTCAAAGACAAGGTGTTGATTTTGCTCAATCTGGTAATCTGGTTCCTTCGTAATTAGAAAATACAGTAAACTACTTGGTTGTATGTAAATCTTTCCAGATTTTTTTCCTGAAAGAAATACCCCCATACACACATTCTTCTCATCAGTAGATGGAAGTTGCAGCCCTCAGGTTTTTGAATGGAATATCTGAAAAATGAGTTTATAGCTCTCAGGAGGAAAGTGGTGGGGAGAGAGGGGAACTCCACCAAACATCTGAACTCTGACCAGACTCAGTTGTAGTCAAGCGACCACTAATGCACCTAAAAATACAGCTGGATTTATAATGCAGCTTGCTGTAATTCACTGTGTGGGATATGTGAAGGAATGTCCTGTAATAACTGCTGTGATGGGTCCTGGGGCCCTCTGCTCTGCCATCAGGGCATGAACAGTTGTGGATGAAGTACATGCCCACTGATTTTTTATTTGGTACTTGAACTTGCATCAGAAAATGCCCACAGCATTCTTTGCTGGAAATGCTGACTGTGACTTTATTCTCCTTGCAATCAAGGATGGTTGTTTTAGAGGATCTAATATAAATAAAACAGCTTTAGTTCTGGGTGAAAATTTAAGCCTTCCCCTCTCTCTCCAACCCCACAATAAAGCTGCAGTGATATCCTTGTCACAGTGAAACGAGGGCAGGAAGAAGCAGGGATACAGCTCAGGATGTAAGGGGGTGCTCTGCTGAATTCAGTGCCTTGAACCACCAGTGCCAGTCTGGAGGGTGCAACTGACATCACGTTAGGGTGACATAAGCACAAAACTTGGCTGCACTCTGGACTTGCAGGGCAAAAACTATCCAGTCACTTAATGCATCTGAGGGGGTCTGACCTAGGAAATGGTTGTTCTCTGCTCCGTGTCAGTGATGAGGAGTACCCACATGGTTTGGGTCTAGAATGAGTGTGCTACTAACACACACATCACAAGCAACCATCTTGCATTTATGCATCTGGTCAGAGGAAGGTTATTCATCATTCTGAGAGGCAAAGTGTAGTTCTTGAATACATGGATTGTTGTGTCAGATTTTAAAAGTTGCAGAATTACTACCATATATAAACCCAGTAGCACTTACGTAATCGGCAGGCTGAGCAGCCACTCTTCAAGACTGAACCGGCTAAGTCAGTTTTACTGGAGCTTTTTGTTTTGCAGATTTTTTTCAGCAGCTGCTCCAGCTGACTGTCTTGCTGCAAAGCTATTACACTTTGCCACAGGCAGTATCGGTACCCTGAAGAGTTTCTGGCTTCCCTTAATTGAACAGAAGAAACTAATTTAAATTTTAAAAAATATAATTAGTTTGACTTCCTCTACCAGGAATTCTGTAATTGATACTATGAATAAATTATGGAATGCAATTGTGAGGGTTCTTAATTACAAAGCCTCTTAGCTGAACAACTTCTTGCTGATGAGTGATACATGTTTGTCTTCCAAACTTGAGCACAATCCTTGTCATAGAATATATCTTGCATGTCACAAGCTGGAAGTGAGAGACCGAACAGGCATGCACATCCTGACCAAATCCTTGCTGGGGCAGGTATGGCTTGGCTTATCTGTACAGAATGCAAAGACAAAGGAAAAGCAACTGGTTCAGGCTTGTTCAAAAGCCAGAAGGGGTTTAAACTTAGTAATTATAATTGGCTCAAGCCCTGTGCAATATGCTTTAGTTTTCCACGTCTGAATTAATTTTCAGCCATTGTCATGTTTTCTGGCTGCTGAGTGTAAGTTTCTTTCTCTCCAAGCAATTTTTTCACAAGAAATAAATCAGCCACTTCTCTCTCTTGTTCTTAGATCTTCCTCATCTATGAACTAAATTTTTCTTTGAAGTGTTTTGTTAAGCACAATTGACATTACACACTTACTCTAAATGCATAGAGAAAACTGGAGAATATGCCTAGATTTGGTAGTTTTTGGCACAAAACTTAAATAAGGATAAATAAATGTCTTTAATGAAATGTAGCCTTATTGACTAAAAATGTCTTCGCTATACATAGCAACATAGAGCTTTAAACATCTAATTTTATTAAAAATAAGTGAAATCTTATGCATTAGCTGCACCTAGGGTTGTGTTTTCCCATTTCTCACTGAGCTGAAGCTACTCTTTCACAGACTTCACTTCCTATGCAGCAGACTTTACTTCTTAATGCCATGTAAAATTGCTTCTTTGTGTACTTCCTAGACTCAAAAGCCAGCATTGACATGATCAAGTTAAAGAGGCCAGAGGCTATTCAATACCCCTGCAGCAAAACATCCTAACTCATCTTGTATTCCTGTACCTGTTATCTCTTCCTCCCCAAAACCAAGTGGCTGCTCCCAAGCTACCCTCCTTGGCAGTGGCGAGAAGGGAACGCTGATCAGGCAGTTCTTCCCGCAGGGCTGGCCCAGGTGCTGGAGTCTGCTCAGCACAGGCAAAAGTCCTGTCTCCGATGGAGCTGTGTAGATGAATGCAAGGGCAGTGCTGGAAATCGTGCTGTGCCCTCGGTTCATAACAGGAGTGTAACTACTGAATGTGAAGCTGAGAAGAAAGAAAGGAGGGAGAGGAAGAGGGAGGGGCAAAGGGGGAGAGGAAGGGAAGGGAAGGAAATATCTGTTTTCCAGCCCCAGTCACATCTCATTGTTGGTTGTAATGAATGTTATTCTCTCTTCTGAATGCTCTAGAGTTGATGATTTTGGTCCTTACTGCAGTTGTTGTTTGCTACAACTGTCTGCTATTTCCTAGCAATCTGCCTGCCCAAAATTGACCACTGAGCCACCTGCAGCTTCCAAAGTTTGTTGTCTTCACCATTTCCAAGGCCTGTGAGCCTCAATGCTCACACCTTTCCCCAGCTGGCCAGGCAATGCTAGAAATCACCACTAGCCCCATTGGTTGGGTACTCACTACTTCTTGCTCCTCCAAAGCACCAAAGAGCAGCCAGAGCTAGAAAGCCCATCTCACTATTTTGCAGAGGCAAATATTTTCTCATGGTGCATATCTTCAAACAACTATTGTACCAACATTTTTTCTTTTTAAATTCAGATTATATGTATAAATTCT
This sequence comes from Formicarius rufipectus, assembly GCA_013399695.1. NCBI lineage: Eukaryota > Metazoa > Chordata > Aves > Passeriformes > Formicariidae > Formicarius > Formicarius rufipectus. Next base: position 75,707 of record VXAU01004701.1, on the reverse strand, counting down.
TTAATTTTAAAAACAGAAGGAAGTCCTTTTATTTAGAAAAGGTGGTAAACTGAAGCTGAGATTGTGTAGGAATCAGTTGTTTAAGATAATTATCACAAGACTAAGCATTACATCCGTGGGAAATCCTAGCTAAGATTAAACTTCAAGGAAAATGAAACAGATACAGAAGCATACAGTTGAACAACTTTTGCATTGTCTTGTAGCACAGAGGCAAAAAATGCTTTCAATCCAATACACTAGCTGGGATTCAAGCTCCATGGTACCCTGATCACAGCAGGGTATATCCTGTGTGGCAGCAAAAGCATGTGGATTTATTATGCTTTTGTGGTTAATCACAACAAGTTGGTTTTGATGATTACATGCCAGAGATCATGTTGGTGGAGCATTATCAATAGATGTAGTTCTTTACTATATAAGAATGCAATAGCATTACTCAACTAAAGAGTTCCAGGGAAACCATTTTTGGCTACACGTCTTATTTTTAGAGGACTACTGGAGTTGCTGGATGAAACTGGAGGGAACAGGGGGAAGGTGATTGCTTCCAAATTATTTCTTTCCATCATGTACCACTCATGCTGGAAAAGGGAATCAATAATTTCCACCAGTTTATCTATTTGATAAATTACAATTATGAGGCAGCTACTGTATTAAGGGGATTTTCCACTGAAAAACTGACTAAATTAAACTTAGTTCTCTGGATGAATCAAAAACCTGGTGAACTGCTTCCTCCTCTCAAATCATGCTATATTCCAGCATGTTTCAGAAGAGTTTTAACTAATTCATATTATTTCACTGAATATAAAACGTGCAAAACCTTTTGAAGACATTTTCACTGCTGGAGCATAGGACATGTTTTTTTCCCTTGGTATATTTTCTTTCTGCTATGGTTTGGAGCTTAGGGTGTGTTTTTTTTCTTTGTTACTTACCATATGTATCAAGCTGCCTTTAAAGTAAAAAGAATTTGGTACCTTTCTCTCTCTTGCAGGTGTTGAAGAATTTCATTGCATTGTTTGCAGATTTTTATCAAGCTTTTCTAGAATATGTTTTATACTGTCACTTTCAAGGAAATATTATCCCAACAGGTTTAGGCAGTGATTGAAGAATGGCACATGAGAAAATTAGCCGTCTTTCAAGGCTCTTCCACAGCTTTGGCTGCATTGCTCATACTGAAGTCAGAAAAGAACCTCAGGAAATAATTCACATACATTTAATCTTGCATTGAGTGTTTGGCTGATGCTATTTTAATTGAAAAAAAGAATAAAAAGGTGAATGGTATACTTTATTTTTCAAAAACCTATGATTGACTGAGAAACAGGTTTCATAAAATGACATTAACAGAGCAAACTTTTGTTATCAGCTCACCAATGGTTCTTGTTTGCCATCGGTATGCAAGAATGGTACAAAATCCAGATATTGTGAGGAACGCATGAAGGCTTGTTGATCTGTGGGCTGCCAGCGTGTGGCAGGAGGGACTGTGTGACTCTTCTGCTTTTCTCCCAAAGGTTCATGATGCATCACTTGTCACTTTCCTGTTACTTGGCAAGGCATAATTGTGCGTGTTGAGGCAGTTTGGGAAAGGTTGGGTGTAATTGTTATTGGCACTTCATTCTACAGTCTTTGTGTTTCAGATTGAGTTATTCAGCTGGGACATTAGACGACTGTTGAAAGCTTTTGTCATAGTTGGATATTATCCACCCACCTCTGAAAGCCTTTTTTGCAGAGTCTGAGAAGTGCCAAGCAAGTGGTCTGTAAAGATGATCAAGGAAATAAAGAGAACCAAGGCCTATCAGGATTCTGTTAACTCCAAAGACAGATGGATCATGGCTCTGCCTTTCCCCCAGAGACACCTCCTGGTACAGTACTCTGTCCTTCAGCATAGCCCCTAAGATTGCAACTAAAATCATGTCCTTCTCCCCTCCTGCTATTTGCCTTTGCCTATTGCAGCTGAAAAAGTAGTGAGAGACATGTCCCAGGAATAAGGTTGGTGCAAGGAAACTGTGTTCTGAGCCCTACCTGCAACCTCCCCATCAGGTAGGATAAAACAAAAAAAATGTTGATTACAGGAGAGCTTGCAATCTTAAAGTGCAAAGATCTGTCTTGCATAAGCATGTTCCTCCTTGTAAATATTGAAGAGTGTGGGGTAGTTTTGAATAGCTGTAGGTGTTGGTGACAGTGTAAATGAAGAATGGTAATATTTGTCCAGAGCTAGGCCAGCTTTTCAGCACAAAGGGTAGATGGTAATTAATTCCTAAGAATGCTGAGTTGCAATTGTATTTGACTCCTTTCACAGCAAGATAAAGTAACAGTTCCCACACAATCTCATTACACATTACTCTTCTTGTAGCAAAATTGGATTAATATTCTCGTACTCCCTTGTCACAACAGCTGTGCCTTCTCTGCTATGTAAATGTGACTACCTGTCAGCCATGCTGGACACTGGATTGGGGAACAAGGTAAGAAAAAGAAGCAAAGTAAAAACAGTCTATTTTTGCTATCATACCTAGGAAAAAGTAATTATCTTGCATGTGAAGCCACTGAGAAAGCAAAGAGTGATGGGCAGTGGAGAAAGGCTGAGGGATATCACAGCTGGTGTTGCTGCTGAGGGTTTCCATGTCATTACATATTTCACAGGCCCATAACTTCTCAACTGCATCTCAGAACAGTTATTATCTCTTTGGGACTTTTGATAAGCACTCGGTATCATATTGCTGGCTTTATATACCCACCATAACAAATACATAGCAGTAAAGACAGCAGATGTGACATTTGGGGAACGCTGTGTTTAATGTTTCCTTCATCACTACCCTCTCTTAACCACCCACTTTCAAAAGATGTTTTCAAAGTGCCAGGCAGTGCCATCAGTTGTGCGTTTATATGGTTTGTGTACACTTTCCAAGAATGTGACCATGCTAATGGGCTTTCTGCAGAATTACAGCAGTTCAGTACCTGCATAACTTATGCCGAAATTCTGGACCACGCTGGAACGTGAGCAGAAGCTCACTGTTCAGGACAACCTCATGCTGCATGTACAGGCAGGCAGTGTCAGGGTCTAGTGAGGTCTTGAGTGCCTCCAACAACATGTGTTGCAGGTGAACAGGATTTTTACCATAATCATAGATCCAGATACTTGAATTCTGCCAAAATATCAGTATAGGCATTTTGAACCTTTCCAGGTGTTATTTCATTGCATTATTTCTCTGTATTGTTCACTATAAATTCTGTGTAAATGGAAGGACACAATAGGGGATGGTGGATGAAAAGAAAAAAAAAAGAGTAAAATTCAGGCCCTATTCCACAGAGTGCTTATTGGTCATGGCCAATATGTGCTCTGTGCTAAAGGAAGCAAAGAAATGAAGGAGAAAAAATATAAGTGATCACACAGGTATGGCACATGTTACAATTTATCTGTCCTATAAAGTTTATGATTTAAAATAAAATCTTCCCTTTACTGGGTTTTGAAAGCATGAACAATATGTTAGTGTTTCCCATAGGGAATATGAGGACTTCATCATCTTCAAATAACTTTTTTATCTGTAGCATTCAGAATGTTAAGCTTGGTAGTGAGAATATGGTTCATCAAAAGTCATGGCTAGTCAGAAGCAATTAATGGTTGCAAGTCACTTGATTCTTAGACCCATGCTTATCTAGCAGACTTTCTCCTTGATGTTAGTGAATGCTACAAACAGAGTTTTTCTAAAGCTGAGGCTTGCTTCTTTCTGGGATTGCATTTCTGGTCCTCTTTTATGAGGTGTTTTATTATAGGCTTACTTTGTGTATCCTCTCCATCACCCAAACTGTATTTGATGTGGTGGCAGATACTGGATGCCCTTGATATCCTATCCAACTGTGGCTGCTTCAGAGGATCCTCTTGTCATCAGACAAACACTTCTAGCTGCATAAAATAGACTATTAGGTGGAGAAAAAAAAAGTGTTTAGACTAGCATGGGAAATGATTATTCCTCTGATCAGAATGAGAAATTGCCCCGAAACTATAGGAATTTCCTGTTGCTAAAACACTTTGTAGGTCCTAAAAATTTTGCAGGCAGTTGTTTCTCCTCTGGGCAGCTAGAAAGGTCAACGTCCTTCAAGTAGGACATAGGATTGCAGTGTTTAAGAGTTCATCTAGTCAGGAAATTATGGCTGTAAAGTTACATGGCCCTGTCACTTATCATTACACAGCTCATTAAATCGCAGCTAATTGTGCTTTCACTCAAATATCCAGGTCCTAATGTTTCTGAGCCTAATTAGCACAATGAAATCCTAAAATCCGAATGATTTCCCTTAGTTTAGTCATTTCTTTTACAGATAGCTATGGAATGCAAAGATTTTAACTTGTTCAGAATGCTAAATATTGCACGCTGGCTATTCAATCTTTTGGTTTGGTTGTTCAAGAGGTAAATGCTTATTCCCAGAAGAAGCTGGAAATGCAGAGTAAATTATATTTTTTAATGCAAGATACTCCTGTTCATGCATAAAAGTGGTTTCTTTTTCATTTATTGTTCATTATACTTCTCTCGCTCCTTCTATTCCTTCCCACAAATAACTCTCTATGGAATTATCTATAAATTATCTATCACACTTTTGTCATCATATGATTTGTTGGGAAGAGTCACGTCTTATTGACAACCAAAGAAATATTTCATAAGTGGAATCACAAGAAAAAATATGAGTGGTTATTTGCTATAAAAAACCATACCCTTACATTTCCTTAGATCATTCAAAGCATATTTTCCTATCCAAAAACTTTTATTGACAATATCCAGCTTAAAAAGCATGCTTGAATGCCTCATATCTTGGGCTCAAAACAAAAATAGCATCTAATTCTCAGATGGCTTTAATCATAGAATGGTTTGGGTTGGAAGGGACCTTAAAGATCATCTAACTCCCGCTCACTTGCCATAGGCAGGGATATCTTCCACTAGACCAAGTTGTTCAAAGTCCCATCCAACCTGGCCTTGAACACTTTCAGCGATAGGGCATCCACAGGTTCTCTGGGCAGCCTGTTCCAGTGACTTACCACCTTTACAGTAAAGAATTTCTTCCTAATGTCTAATACAAACCTATCTCTTCAAGTGAAAGTCATTCCCCCTTTTCCTGCCACTACATGCCTTTGTAAATAGTCTCTCACTGACTTTCTTGTAGGCTCCCTTCAGGTACTAGAAGGCTGCAATTAGGTCATCCTGAAGCCACCTCTTTTCCAGGTTGAACAATCCCAATTTTCTCAACTTTTCCTAATAGGAGAGGACACAGCACTCCAGGTGGGGTCTCACCAGAGCAGAGTAGAGGGGCAGGATCACTTCCCTCAACCTGCTGACCACGCTGCTTTTGATGCATTCCAGAATATGATTGATTTTATGGACTTGTGAGCACATTGTCGGCTCATGTCCAACCTCTCATCCACCAGCACCCCCAAGTCCTTCTTGGTATTTTCCATTAGGACAAATTAAAGCAAAAGTCATAACTTAGAATCATTCATAATTTCAGATGACTACTTTCAGGAGCAATCCACGAGTCAGAGTTGTGATAGTGTGCTTTGTATGCAAGGTGAGGCTTTTGAAGATGGAAGTAGCATGTACCAAGCTTGAATCACTGACTTTTATTTTGCAGTTATAAGAAACCAGTCACTTTCATGCTTATAGGATAAATAGATGTATAGCTCTTTTTCTGATTCTCCCACAGCTACCTGTTTCAACTGACAGAATTATTCTTTTGTTTTTTGAAAAAAAGATCTGTAAGTAATAGATATATTTGTTATGCAGCTTTCAGAATTTCTGTAGCACTGGTAATAATTCCAATAAAATTAGCATTTAGGTCACTGAAATAAATTTAATATTCTCGCCTTTTTGCTTGAATTTTTCCCTTTTTAATAAAAAAACCCTTTTCATTACCATTGTTGCACCTGATATGCAATATTTAAGAATCTTTTCTCAAAAGCCACCTTGGTAAATAAATTCAATTTGTAGTTAAGCTTCCTCTTTGAGATATACTGTCACTATGTGATTTTCTATGAGGAGATGAAGTTGTGAGTAAGCATGCTAACACATTAGCTATTGCTGCTGGTTTTACTAGGTTGTGCTATACTTGTTGGCCTAGATTGATTCTGTTAATTATATTGTACTTACTTATGGCTGTCTTCTCAGACAGTCTATATTTTTGAAAATGATAATGATCAATCCTGAAGGGGAGAAAACCTCATAAAGTTAAAAATAAAAATGCAGTTAATCTGAAAATCTATGAAGCACAAGAAGATTTCTCTAGGCGGTAATACAGCAAGCATTTGATTTTCACAAAAGTACACTTTTATGTGTAGAAAGTGGCAATGCCATTCTGCAAAATTGCCCGTCAATCTTCTGATGCTAAATACTGATGTCTGGATAACAATTACCACTCATCCCAAGACAATCTAAGCACAGTTGTTCCTGTTCAGAAACTCTGGAGTCCCTCATGCTGTCTCATGAGATGTACATTTTCTATACCAGACCAAATTTATAAATACTAACAAACTATGTCTTGCAGAACTTGAGTGATGTATGGAATGTCTTCATTTTATAGATGAAAAAACCCAAGAGCCTGAGAAGTGAACATTTGGTGAATTACAAAGAAAAATGTTGAGGAGCAGGCACTAAACTCATGTGTGACCAAGCAGAGTCATCTCATGCCACTCTTGGTGCCATGTTCTCAGCCTTCATGGACTCAGGACAGATTAAAAGTTTGTAAATTTTGATTCCAGGTTTCCTGCTCGCTATGTGAACAGCACTTGTGTGACAGCTATTTTTAACCTCTAGTCACTTACCACTTGACACTGTTATATGGAACATCACTATCTAGCCATCATCAGAACAAATGAGTCTTGTAGGTTACATCTGGAATAAATGAGACAATGTTCCAAGCTCTCCAGGAAAGCTTGCAAGGCCTTTTTATGTCTATTTGGTCAATAGTTGTCTTGGGTTCTTTTCTTCTTCCTCTGTATTTGATGCTGAGCTGCTCTGCCCCTGGATATCTCTGCACAGAAATACAAATATTCAGCTCTGATTTTACAGTTTATCAAGTACTGAAGGCCAAATGTCTTCCCTCAGGCCCCTTTTTTCACATTGTTGGCTAGTATGTGTAGTACAGGACAGCTGAACACTTGGTGGGGGGGATATTCTTCATGTAGCCTCTTTTATATACTAAAGCATGCCCATGCTGTTACTCCTTCCAAAACTGACACTGATCTTGCTGAAAAGCCTCAGTTTGTTACTAATGATGCAGCTGTTAGACAATATGGAGAGTTTGAAGGTGTTGGCTCTCCCATGGGCAGGTTTGTTCAAACCCTGAAGTTCCACTAACCAGACAGGCAGGCTGAGGTTACTCTTGGTTTCCTCTGCTCTTTCAGGCATCAAACTTTTTATTTACTTAACAAAATGTACAACATTTATTTAAACAATTGACTGTCTTTAATTGAACTTTTCTGGACTTGAATCATGAAGGAATCTTTGTCAGCACTATTTCTGAATGAACTTGAAAATATTAAGACTATTTTGCAGATACTTTGTTAATCAATTTCCAAAGGATAAAACCCAGGATGTGCAGCTGCCTGTGACAATGAACTTGTTCCACTGCTCAGGAGTGTTATTGCATCGCCCCTGGTTCATTGGAAAAAGATTGGTGGAAGCATCTCTATCTAATTAGGACAGGCACTGTGGTGTCTCATTTCAAATTTTGGATCTAATTTTGCATTTACTTTAGCAGTTAGGAAGACACTGGTAAGTTCTAGAACTTCACTTCAAAAAGGCAAAACAAATGCAAATGTTGTTGCAGATGTGTGTTTATTTTTGTTTTGGAAAACTGCACATATAAGACTCAAAATTATACAAATGCACTGCTCACTTACTTTCTGTGTAGGATCTTCACAAAAGGCTTAAGCATACAATTTTGAAAGAAACTGATGATTCAGAAAGAAGCATTGTGAATGGAAAGTTTCAAATACCTGATGTTGTTTTAAAAACTCCGCAAAGATATTTTTTCATCCATGAAAGAAACAACAGAATTAGCAAACCAGGATTGCTATGGTGTTGTTTCCTAAAACCCTTTACAGAGAGAGCCTCAGCTTGTCTCCATCTAGTCCTTGTTTCAGTATCATTAAGTTAGTTCTGTGCCTCCTAAATCCTCCCACACTACAATCATCTCTCTCCTCTGCCTCCTGAATGACCACAGACTGCAGTCTTGCTTTTCCTACAGGCTTCTTTACCATCTTTAGAAACATTTTTTTCATGAACATTGACTTGAATTTGGCCAATGGGTTCAAAAGTAGTTTGGTGTGGTGGGAACAGCCAGAGGGACACCACAGCTGCAGGACTCCCAGATCCTTCTGAAATCAGGCTAAAAACTGCTGCTACACTCCTCTGCAACTTGCACAAACTGGGCATTATTTGGTATGACTTGTCAAACTGAAACATGATCTCTATATATCAATGTCTTCCCCTAAACAAAAGCAGAAAATCAGTTCCTTTGATTTAACCACTTTGTTTTCCTGGAAGGAGGGAGAAAGAAACCCTCTGCTTATTTTACCTCTTCCTGTTTTCCTGTGCTGGCCTATCTGGGACTGTTTAGACAAGGCACAGCGCAGACTTGTTTTGGGGGCTGGCATTTGAAAGATCAGAATTTTGGTCTGCTCTTTTCTACTGGCCTACTCTGTGAACCTGAGGCAGTCATTTAGTTTCTGCTTTCCTTTCTTGCTCAGGCTGTGCCTAATTTGCAGGGGGGGCTGCTGCTTTGCAGGAGTGATCCTGTGGGTGAAATGTGGGAGGAGGAGAAGAAGGGACAGCTGGGTGAAGGTGTTGCCTTCTGGCAACAGCAGACACTTAGACCGCTTCAGCTGCTCACCAGATTGCACTGCTAAAAGTATATAGGAGTTTAATTGTTAATTTTAACTTTGGGGTAAATGTAGGCTTGCTCACAGTCCAGGAAGAGATGGGAGGAACGCTGTTCTGCACAGTTTCTGAAAAAAATTTCCCTTGGTTGGCATGTGCAAATTTTCAGATACTGAATTTTCTGGGGGAGAAAATGAAAATTCAGTTTAATTGAGAGAAGTGGCTTCTCATGTGACCTAAATTGCAATAACAGTTTTCTGGGTTTTTGTGTAAAATGAACTCCAAATTTTTCCCATGAAATTCATCAGAGAAAACTTACCATATGAAGTGCCTCTTAACAACCAGATTTTAACATTGGATTTTCAAAAGGATAGTCGGCTTTAGCACAGAAGAGCTAGATATTTTTTTAGAAATTACGGTTAGGAAAATCAGAGAAGGAAGATTTAAAAAGTACAAAGAAGCTTCCAGATCTGGGACATGGTCTTTTGTCCTATATCTAGACAACCACTGAGGTAGGTCAGAGAGAGTGATGGGAACAGTGTGATGGGAACAGAGCGCTATGGCAACTGTGGGTATTTCGAAGATGAATTTCCAAAAGCAGAAAGTTATGATTTATCTCTTTGTTGCTAAGACACATGACAAAGGCTTCAGCAGAATTTTTAGTGACCTTGGGGTTGCAGTTATGTTTTATCTTCTCTTGCCATTAATGCTTTAGCTTCTTTTCAGAATACCAGAAATAACTTTCCATTTGAGATGGATAAATATTTTTGTTACAATGTTTGCATTTGTTCATGACTTCTGAATGCATACCTACCGTTTGTGATTTGTCTGACATGGTTCAATGGCTTTGATGAGCTCCCAGTCTATAGCCTGTCTGAGTATTTAACTATAAAGAACTGGTATTTTAAGTTCTTCATATTGAAACTATCCTCAATACAGCGCATTTTTGCAATGTCTCTAGTACAAGAGAAAACCCTGATTCAAACTTGCCATTTTTCTGTTGTACAACTTTATTATCAACATCAGTTATAAAATTTATGTTCAAATGCTCAAATACTTGATTTATGCAAGCTGTCCTTCCTCCTTTCAGAGTTGCAGGCTGACAAAGTACAAACCGATGGCAGTGATGTATTTGAGTACTTTTATCTAAAGTGCATTAGATAGGTGAACATCAGTCTGGGATAGAAATCATTCCTGACATTGGCACTTCATAGGCAAGACTTTTAGCATAAATCAGAGAATGTACTATTAAACCCTTTGTTTGTCAAATGGGGTATTATAGGTATGTGTATACATGCACACATACGCACATTTATACTCACATTGTAGTTTAGTGCAGCTTTTGGAGTTTGGTGTATGATATGGCTATTCAAAATCTTGAAATTTTACCTCTAATAAACCCTCTGAATTATTGAACAATACAATGGCAGTTGATTGTAAGCTGAAACTGGTGACTTACCTAACTTCTACCTTCTGAAAGTGATGTACCTCAGCACACAGAGTTGTGTAGTATACAGTCTGGCAACAAAAACTACATGACCTCATAGCTCTTGCAGAGGATCTATAAAAGTCTTCTTGCATCTGTGTTAACCTTAGAGGGAGCCTGGACAATCAGTACAGATTAGGTATCAAACTTTTTGATTGCTTACAGCCTCTGGGAACACAGGTTGACTTTATGAATCCAAATAAACAGAGTTATAGATCCACATAAATGTATGTAGGTGCTTTTCTGCTGTACATGCAGCCATTTCTGGGATAGTGGACCATCAGGCCACTTGGTAAAGAAAAGAACTTTTTACAGGGACCTAGGCCTCTGAAAGAGCTGAATATACTACCTGGGTCATTTTTGTCACCCAGAATACTTGCTCTGAAATATCTTGAAATTGAGATTATATCAGAGTGTCCATACTCTCCTCCATCAAGCGTGTACCAACTCTTGCATATATAATTGTCTCCAAAATGGAATAAACCTTCTCTTGCAATGCTGGCAAATGCAATGTATGCAAATGCTGATTCTGGATGAACTTTATTTTCTTTTATTAAAAGTTTTATGGGAAAGGAAAAACATATCCAGACTATTATCTTTTTTCTTAGTCTTTTCACCTAAGCTCAAAGAAAAATGTGGTTCTGGATTAAACAAACACAAACAAAACCAACTAAACAACGACAACAGCAATAAAACCAAAGAAAAACCCAATCAAACACCCCTCCCCTAAAAAACTCCCACAGTCTAAACACCACGCACACAAAAAGGAATTGCAGTTAAATTACTGTATTTGGTAATGTCTCCCTTGTTAGAAGTTCTGTTTGACTCCAGGATTAGTAAATGTTCTTTTAATATGTACTTATGCTCAAAGATATGAGTGAGTGAAAAGTATAGTAAAAGGAATGAAGTCTTTGCCTTATTGTTTGTCTGTCCACAGTCCACTAAAACTCTAGCTATAAATCCCTAATAGCAATTTGCTTTTTCTGCTAATTTAAATTAGCCTTAATGAGGTAAATCAAGCCATTGATGTCTAATTGGGCTTTAATGAACTGAATTCCTCAAGAAAAGATTTATGGGGAGTTTACCTGACACATACAATTGCACCAGGGAAAATACTTTGTCTCTCCTCCCACTTTCCCTGCAGCAAGGAAAACACACAGGAGGCACAAAAGGGTACAAAGCTGAAACTATTGTGTTGCCATAGCTGAAAGCATTCCCAAATTAGCCTGGAATCTCCAGCAGTAGCAGGAAGAAACATGCACTCTTCTTTGCAAATGTTTCACTGCCATTTTTACTCTTGGCTTGGTTCAGTCAGTGAACAGAAAAGCAGTCAAAATGCAGATGCATTGCAGTCAGCTGGGATCAATCTGCAGAAAAAGCCAAGTTTGCTGCTCTTGTGCTTCCCCACACAGGAAACCACAAACCCTTGGAGACTGGGTCATTAAGAAAGGCCTACAGGTTTGTCTGCAAAATATTATCCTCTCCTAGAAATATGTCAACATATAACAATGAAAATAGTTTAAAGACACAGACGGTGTTGAGATGGAAGAGTAAAACTTTCTTTGCATCAAGCAAGGAGCCTGAAACAACCTTCAGCTGTTACTGCAAGGGTGTAACTAAGACTGTTCAGGAAGATGTAACATGTTTGTATCCTTTGGCCAGTCACCTGCTTTCCCAGGCCACAGCTCACTGTGAAAAGATGATTCCTAATTTCCTCTTGCTACCTGCACTTAGCTTCAAAAGGACACTTACCCTGTAGACACATTTCAAAACCCCTTTCGCTCATGGTTCAGAATTTAAAATTCTTTGTTTATGCTCCAGGTAGGGCTTTATCTTCCTCAGTGTAGAGATTATTGACAATTCTTATCCTTTTCAGTGTCTATGGCTGCATTATAGGTAAAACTACCCAAGCAAATGCAAATCCAAATGAATACAACACATATTTGCATGTGTGTTGTTAGCTAGTGATATGAAATGTTGAGCTCACAAATTCTTTAATCAGAGTTTCAAATACAGGTACTCTATTGCTTATCACCTAAAAGTAAATGAAGAATTTGTACTGGCAAGGCTTTCTCTTCTAAATAGTGAATTATGTATTAAAGTAATACAGGTTTTATGGAACATCATAGCCTGCTCTGGGTCCCCAAGGATATCTGATGTGCCAGCAAGTACTCAAAAGTCATAAGCCAGGCTTCAAATATTGAATTGCCATAGGATCAGAAGGCTTTCTAAATAACAAAGAAAAAGCCAATATGTAACTTGTGGTTCTTCTCTTTTGCTTCTCTGGTTTTGAGATTCTTGATTACAGCAAGCTTTACAGCAAGCTTAATTTTGCAAGCCAAGTAAGTGTCTCTGTAAAAAAGGGGGTTGGGGGTGGTACAGGCATGGAGAGAGAGATGGGAGTTCATCATCACAGGAGTTCTGAGCTCTGTACTTTTAGAAAAAAATGTCATCATATTGGACCCTGCAGCAGTTTCAAGGCAAAATGGGGATTTCCTGGTGCTGCAGCAAAGAACAGCTCCTCTTATGGTAGAACAATTTTGAAAAACATGCAAAAGAACTGTATTTCTGCCAAAAGAAAGTTGATCAGATCTCCAGTAGCCTTCATATATATATATATGTTTTTTGGGGTTTTTTTGGTTTTTTTTTTAAATGGCTCAGTGGCTCCAGGCCACAGAGTAAGTTTCTACCATGAAAGCCTGGAATGAATCTAAATCCCTTTTGCTTCAGATCGCATAGCTCCCCAAACTGCTTAATATTAAATACCTGCCATCAGACAAAGTGCAATTTGAACATGATTTCAATCAAACTTTATTACTATTAAGGGTGGAAGTCAGAATATATTTTAATACAAGCATTACTACTTAGAAGTTGACTTACTGCCAGGCTGCCTCAGACCTGCCTTTCTCATGTTTAGCTTTCCTTGGGTCTTAGTTTCCTTTTTGTCCTCAAGCTGACACCCCCATCAGTGACTGTGTTCCCTCGATGACTGGTAATATGGGAAGGATTGTAAGGCTGGCTCAGAGCCATAACACCAAATCTACCATAATGCAGTTGCCATGCATATGTCCACCAAAATTCCCCTTCTGAAAATTAATGCTGTTTGCATGGCTCATTACCTGCATGTCTAATACACATTTATATAGGAGAGGCCAAAATACTGATATTAATAATTACTGCTAAGAGATCCTAGAGCTTTAGGAGGAGAAAAGAGGGAGCGAAATTTTATCAACTGATAATAAAGAAAATTCTAGTAAACTGATAATGCACTTAATAAGTTTTTAACAACTTCTGAATAAAACAGTGTTAATGAGAAAATGTTTTGTATGTGCTGGAATGGTCCAGCTCATCTTTCTGCATTGTATTCCTTTAATAATCTGCTTAACACATACAGACTACTGAGTTTTCTTGCAGGTTAGAGATCTTATTCTTTTCAGTAAAAATCATTCAAGTAGCATTTCATTCTTCTGTGTCAAATAACCTTCTGTGGCAACAATTACTGATGGAGAAAATGACAGAGAAAGGCTGTGATTTCTACCTGAATTGTCATAGTCTCATATTTGCATTACATTGGAGTACTTCTTACTGCATTTTCTATGTAGATAAAGCTATGCACACTTTATTAAAAACATTTAGCAGTGGCAAGCATGATAAGAAACTAATGTTAACAAGTAATGTGAGTGCTTGTTAACATTTCGAAAAGCATACTTTACAGAAGAATATCACAATTAAAATGCATAATCTTATGTATATAGTAAATCTCTGTTTTCACATCCATGAACAAATATAATGGTGTCTGTGCTAATAAATATTGCAACTGCAGAAAATTCTCATAATGTTATGAGGAATACAGATGTCTCAACATCACTCACATATATAAACATTGCAAGTGTTCATTCAACTGGTCGGGACAAGACTTTTCAAAAAACCTTTATGCCTGTCTTGGGATTTTAGGAGGTAATAGAGGAAGTACCTTTATATTTTGCACACTAAAAGATGGCTTAAATTCTACAAAATTGCTGCTGGCTCCTGATTGATACAAAATGCAAATACTACTTCAGCCTGGAATTTAGAAATGATTACCCAGCATATTGCTTTTTTTTGACTATTGATTATCTGCTTCCTCTAAAGCAATGTGTGTTTTCAACATATGGGTACAGTTTTTTACATACTTCTCCTCCCTGGCCAATACAGAGCGAAAAGCATCTGCCTGTTTCCCCTAACTTGATGGAGTCCACCCATGATGGAATCCAAGAACATCTATTTCCACATTTCCTGTTGTGTCTTCCATAGAATTGTGGTTCTGGATGCTGCCACCATGATCCTATACCAGGAAATGCTCAGACACACAGACCAAAAGTTAAGTGTATTTTTTAGTCTATCAACCACATTTGTTAATGGTGTTTTTAAGGAAACATTAAATCTTGCAGTGTACACAAATACTGTAACATTTTTATTCTTCTTTATTTATATGCTGCAACAGTTCTATACCATGTTTTGAATGATAGTTCTTCAAGCCATTTCTTTTTGTACTATAAGTGTGCTTATGAAAAGACAGGGTACCTTTTTTTGCTCACTTAAATGTGGTGCTGAGGGCACCAAGGGGTAATTTTCCAGACACGAAGTATTTTGTTGCTTCTACTGATGCAATTAATTACAAAAATCTTTTCAAACTCTGACATTCTAGTTCAATTGCATTATGAAAATGTATGGTGAGACTGCCTTCATATTTTTGTTTAATTATTTGTTGCATTAACTATCTGATTTCCTAACTGCCATCATATGCAATTTTTTCATTGACATTTAGAGGAGTGTTGATTGAGGCTAATCTCTCTGCACTTCCTCTACAGGCACTGGAAAGAAAGGGTTTCCTTCATAAGTACTATTTAGAGTGTCAGAAATTAAGCTCCTGCTCTAAATCTTCCCCCAAACTTACCTGTCATTGACACACGTCTTCATTGAAGTGAACCTTTGTGAATTCCTCCTTTGTCACTGAAATACAAAATGCATGTACTCTATACAGGAAAATGAACAGCCAGATAAAATGCTGAGACTTCTCAGAATGGAGGGCCTTCTCTTTTATTCATTCTCTTGAGGTTATCAGGAGTCTATGGGGAATGCTGGAGTCAAACATGCCTTGTAGAATCTGGATTTTTAGATATTTGTGATAAAAAGTTGGGTCTACCACATTCTCTACGAATGTGCTACTGATCATCAGCTTGTAACTGGAATCTGAAAAAAGAACAGGGCTGGGAACCGATGGCCTGTTGAAACCCTGGTGGAGAAGGAGAAAGGCAAAGTGTATGGACAAAAATGGCTTGGAGTCATTTTCACCTTTGAAATTTTAAGCTACTTTCAAAGGTGATATACCTAACAAAGTAATCAAGCAAGAGCTGGTGATGTCCCTGCTGGGTCCGGTACTGTTCAAGATTTTCATTAATGAACGGGTTGATGGGGGTAGACTGCACCCTCAGCAAGCTCACTGATAATGATAAAGGTATCACCAAGAAATCCCTTAGAATTCAAGTTGCTGCAAGTACCGTTAAGTGAGAACGAGGACAGGTGACTGATATCAACCCAGTGTTGCATCTTGAGTTTGTGCTTTTCTATAGTTGTATTTTGGAATTAAAAGTTTAATCTTCTTCTGCTCTGTGGTCTGCTTTAAGGTGGTTTTCTGCTAAGTGGCCTCTCAACAACTCTGGAAAACACAGAACAAATCCTCAGGGAATAAAATGCATTCAGTGAAGCTACCTGGCCTTAGAAGCCCTCTATTTGAAAATGAAGGTAAACCAGAATGGTTATACTGGGGCCCGTGTTTGCCAAGAGCAGCATCTTCTTCACCTTGGGAAAAGGTGGTGCATAGCCCCAGGTTGCAGGCAGAGAAATCAGTGCTGAGAGTTTGTAACCAACACAGCTCCATCCTATCCCTTCAGCAAGAAGCTTGAAGGCTCAAGACATTTCCTCACTAGGACTATTCTAAAAATTAAAGCAAAAGCTTGGTCCCCAGTTGAAAAAGAATTTAATAAGGAGATCCACACTAATTTCTTTAAATTCTTCACTGCATCTCCCAGAAAATTATTACAGAATTAACAATGGAAAGACAAGAATCACTATAATCCTTGTCCGTTACTAGCATACTCATAAGGTTCCTCGGTGGTTTTCTTCTTAAATATAACCTTTTCATGGCCCTTGTTAAATTTCCTGTTAACTGAATTACAGTTCTAACTGTAAGTAATTTCTTTACCAAAGAACAGGTAACTTTAGTGGGTAGCTGGAGAGCACCAGCAGAGGTGCTTAGACATTGGATGCTGGGGACAAGTGCTGATTGCTCACAGTGCTGGACTTTGCCATATTTTATTTTAGAAATTGGTAACTAACCAGCTTGTTAGAACACTCTGATTTTGGAATATAGCTGTGAAAGCTGAGAGTCTGAGGCCTCTTACGGTCATTCTAAAATTCTAGCAAAATGCTCCAATAAATGTCTTTATGAAAAACAAGCTCTCAAAGAGGGTTGGCAACAGATGAAGATTCATATCACAGCTGATAACTTCTTTGAGGTCTTCAGTGACCTCTTCTAAAAACACCAAAATATATAAAGGACTGTGATAGGGATCAGTTCAAGTTTTTCAGACTGGAAGAAAACACATCAATTTTCTGAAATAGCACTTCAAATAGGTTCTTTTTCTTCTCAATATCCTTTCAGTACTTTATCTTGCTACAATATGCTTTAAATTATCTGTAGTTTATTCTCGGTTGTAATGAGAAAATTAAAACCTATTAAAAAAACCCCCATGATTAGATTCCATTCCACTTACACAGAAACGGTTAAGAAGAGCCAGAGCACACACTGATCCTATAGCTAAAGCCAAGAATAATTTTGTCTGTGACCCTCAGGATCCAATTCGGAGAGGCATAAAAATAGTGCCCCTGGAGAGCACAGACATCCTATGGATTTTCAAGTGTTTAAGGTTGACTTCAACCTGAATCTACATTTTCTGTTGTGCAAACTGAAATAATCTCTTTTCGAGAATAGGTTCATAAGCTCCTGTGAGTTTCTCATGTATCTCTGCTCCTCTTTTTGCCCTTTCTGTCTTCAACCCACACAGCCTTCTCCTATTCAATTTGCCACCTGGAGACAGTACACCTCTGGGCTGTTCAGTTCCTCACCTTTGGGAAGTCGCAGAAATGCCTTCTGAATACTTTGTTCATGAGAAACCCTCCCCAGTATGAAAGGTTTGCTAAGCAAGTTCATTGCACAGAGCACACTGAGGAGCTGCCCTGCCACGTGCCGCCTCTCTGTGGTAGGGGTGCTCCTGCCCCAGCTCTGCTCTGGAAGACTACCACAGCAGACAGAAAGAGGCATATGTTTCTGTGCTCCAAGTCCCTCCACCTTCACTGGGGTGAAATGCACTCAGGCAGCCTGCAAGGTCGCTCTGGATCTCTATTACAGCTCTCTCCAAGGGTTTCCACTGTAAAAACAGCAATTCTTCTGATTCACAGAAGGGTTTACTGTGGGTCAGCAGCTGGAGGATTAGTTGAACTATTTAGCCTGCCTGAGTGTCCTCTATCGCTGTATATGGTGAAACATAACTAAGGTTTTCTGGAATTTAATCTACCACAGAGAGTGTAAACCATACAAAGTTCATTTTGTGAGTTTTCTTTTCCTGTTTTGTGTCTGGACATATACAGTAGGTAAAACAAAAATGCTCGGCAGAACAAGCTTCCCTTTTGAAAACAAGGTCTTAGGAAACCCTGAGGTTTGCTGCTGCATTTTCTTTCTGTGTATGCACCCTTCTACATTTATGCCCGGTTTTGTGACAATTGATGCTCTTAAAGTATTTAGCAGCCTGGAAGGTGGATCCAACTGAAACCAGTATAAGCAAATTGCACAAACTTAGGTTATTGAAAGCCTTATCAGAAAATACAGGAAAATTACAGGATGTAATAAATTCTTTCCATAAAACAAAGCACATAATCATAAAGAACTACCCTTTATCTGGCTCTATTGTCATTACATTTTTCTGGTGAAAAGTTTGTCCAGAAAGATGGGATAGGATTTTCCCTAGTATCTGTAACATGGTCCAGGGTTGAATATTTGGGTCTTGTAAGTCTAAGCCTAGTGATTTATCCAATAGACCACAATGCTTCTACACATATATTGAGAAGAGATTCTAACATGCAGAAAGGGGAAAAAAAAAAGAGACTTACATGTGTTTGTGATAAGTGGTGTTTAATTCTGTACCCAGGCCTTTGCATTTTTATGTAGGTGATTTAAAAAATGTTGGCAGAGATCCGGTCTTCTCACTGCTCAAAAATCAAATACAATTGTTGAGCAGTAACAAAAAAAGCATTCTTCATGAAACTTGAATCTTTAGAGACATTACAAATTGTAAGTGTGTGGAAATGGAAAAATGGGCTGTAATTGCTACGGGCTTTCACTTTGGCATTAGTTACATTAAACAGAAGTGTATGCTTGTGACCAAAATGAAAACTTTTTCTGCCAAACATTTTGGCTCTTAAATACAAAATAAACTTCAGGATGATAGCTGCTTACTGTCTGTGCTCAGTGTATTAAAGAAAAGGGAGAAAATCAAGAAAGAAGCCATAAAATTAAGAGCAAAGAAACGACTCCAAGTAACTGGATACAGTTAAGTTTTGATCTTCAATGCAGCACAAGCTTGTTATTTGAATGAACCAAAACTAGCATATCACCAATTTAAACAGGATTGAGAGAAGTCAAGTTCAACACAGATAAATATAGGTCACTTTCAGAGTTTGAGCAGTTGGCTGATTCATTTTACACTACCTTTTACCTGGTACAATCTTCTGGTATAGATGAGGCCAATGAAAGGAGAACAGGAAGATTTAAAGACATGCTACAACCACATCTTAAGTTGCTAGTATTGACAATAATATGAATCTCAGTATACCTGACCAGTTCATACATCAGCTGGAACTTTAAGAACTAGATAAAACTAAAGAACAAAGTTCTGTCTCTGACACTGGTCAAAACCAGATTTCCAGGGAAGATAGAGAAGCTGAGCAAGGGCAATCCCAATTTGCTGCCGCTGATTGCTCAAGGACCGTGTGAAGTCTAGCAATCCTTACACTCTCTCTTTGACTCCCTATCAGTTTCTAGTATTCACAGTACTCCAAGACACAGATATCATAGCCTGCCTTTAAGTTAGATAAAGAACGTCCTCTTTTTCTTTTTTAAATTTGTCCCATATGAGCTTGATTAGCACTACTCTGTAGTGCTTGCACTGAAAACAATGAACAACTGATCACTATCCACTCTCTTCATGCCTCTCATTATTTACTAGATGCATGTTTTTTTTTTCAACTAGCCCCTTGTAGACTGAGGAGACCTGGTTTGCTCAGCCCTTACTTGGACGGTGCTCTGTGCCTCTCTTTTCTCTTTCTGCCCTTCTCTGCACTTTAACCCTTTCAAGTGGAAGAGGGAGTACAGGATAGAAAGATAAACTCATGCAATATTCAACATTTGTGGGAGTACATGGCAGAGATGAAAAATAGTTGCAGAGTTGTCACATGCTGATACCTTCTTAAAGTAAGAAAAAAACCTGCATAGAACAATTACAAATTGTTAAGATAGACATACTGGACCATCAAAACATTTTCTCATGATAGTCATGTTAATGCGTATTTAAAGAACAGGCTTATGCACTTATACTTTGGAAAAGGGTTTTCATTAATCTTTCAAGTGCTAGTTTATTAAACCAAACTAGAACAGGTCTAGATATATTGGCCGAGCAGCAACCCAAAACCAAACATTCCCCAAACAAATCCAAATCCCTTTGCCTAGAGAGTATGGGATAATTTCAATGAAGCAAATGTGACATTGACCAAACCTTAATATTTGCAAGATAATTTTAGAAGCCCAAATGATACCGTATGTAATGAACTCAGAGGAGGTAGTGCAGAATTTTAATGAAAACAATTGAATAAATACGACCAAATTCTTGGCGACTTTTGAAGTGAGACTTTTTAAAGGCAAAATACAGGTAGCAAGCTGACAAATCCTAATCAGATAGTTCTGTTTTACCCTATTGCATTACATTATACTAGACCGTCTGCAAACTGCTAAATAGATTTGGGATAATTATTCCCAGTCCAGCTCTTTCTCAGGAAGAAAACCTTGATCTTACTGCAGTTTTTGTTAAATTAAAAATGCAGATGCCTGCTCTGCAAAGCATGCAACTGGATTCTCATTTGCTGCTTAGGCACAGGTCTTTGAAAAGGGAACTTGATGGAGAGTTTGAGTGCAGTGCATAGGCTGCATAGACCCTCTGGGTATTTAATGCTAGTTCTCACTAAACACATGTGTGTGCAAACCTGATAGACGGATAGGTACACATTTTGTTATCCTTAGAGTCTCCCTTTTTTCCCCCAAATATAATCCTCAGTGTATGTTCATTTGTGATTCCACTACCAAAAAAACCCTCAATCATGTGTACCACAGGCTGAATTCAGAGCTTAAGTACACTAGGATTCTGTTTGGGTAGTCAAATACAATAGAAATGAATGCATCTTCTACATTCTCAAGATAGCAGTGATTTTAAATAGGAAAAAATTCCACAAATTAGGAAGTAGTAGAACAGTATATTATAATTGCTGACCATGCAACTTTTTAGATTTAGCTTTTACAACATCTTTAGTGGTTGGCATGGTTATCATTCTGTCCAAATGAGTGTTTAAATTTTTTATTGTTACCCTGCTTATTTTCACAGCCTTTGTAATCTTAATGTGTTAAATAAACACTTCTTGTCCAGCCACTGAAAAAGCTAACATGCCAAGTGATTTGTAGCTTTCCACCTGAACTGTTGCTCATGAAATTTGGATTATATGCCTGAAGGTCTGCACATGGTAAATGAGTTTCATCTTAGATGGCCTACTGTGCTTCCAGGACTTCAGCAGCAGTCAAGGCTTCCAAAAGTAGCCTGAGTAACATGAATACTTGCATGGTTAACACTTTGGAGTACAAATTTTTGTCTTTATTATCTTTAACTTTTTATGGCTATTGAACGAAAATATAAAAATTACCAATTTTTTGCTGTCCATTTCTTGTTCCTTCTTTCACTCTGTGAAGTAGAGGTGAATATCTCATTGCAGTTACTCACACAGATTTAACTTATCCAATTAGGTTACTCATATGTACCAAGGAAATTATCAGAAACCTTCTTCTGTAGTTTCTGGCTGAGGTAAACATGCAAGCAAACATATAGCAAATGTTGAAAATATCCTGTAAAGAGACAGGACCAATTGTCCTCCCATTATATTGTCACACTGGATGGAACTGGTAAGTCATTTAGATTGGACTACAAATTAAGTCCCAAGACCTGCTTTGGACTCCAAATAAACACCTACGCTTTTAGATCCTTAATATAAGAAAACTGTTGTCTTCATTAGGCACTTCCATAGACATTACTGAAAAATAATACTTTATTAATAAATTATCCAGCGCTGAATGATATTAATGTGAAAAAATAACATAGACACCAGTCTAGTTCATTAATGGGGGTTTCTTGACAGAACAAGCAAGCAACCTCTCTCCCCAAGACTTTTATTGCATTTATTTAAAGACAATTGTTTTAACTAACTTTAAATGAATTCTTGATGACTTCAGTTTTATTTTGAAGTTCCAAGTTCCTCCAGCTAGTTACCGAATCACCAGGGACTTCTCTGGGAAAAAGACTGGGAATGATGCAGCTGACACCACCGTTCCATCCAACCCAAGGGTAGCCACAATAAATAGCTTATGCAGCTTGTTCCAAACATGGAATGCACTGCCATTAATATGAGCAGAATGAAGAATTGCTGCATTCATTTTGGCTGGTGAGGGTCAAACTGGGCAGGCACAAGCCCATGGTGTATGGAAAATAGTTGGGAAGACACTTTCATTTGTGCTGGCAGAGAAAAAAAGGGGATTTTAAGAGCACAAATTTCTTTTTTATAGAAGTAAGTAGCAGTAAATAAAAAGGGTCTTTATTGCCTAGTGCTCACAGCTGACACAAAATAGATACTGCCTTGGGAAGCATTGATTACAAGTCAGTGGTGACTTCTCTGGGATGTGCAGTGGAGAGAGTCAATCTGTCTTGCATGCACTTCCTTAGGGAGAGCAGGATCCTCTTCCATGACATTAACTCTTTCAAAAAGTAAAGCAGCAAAGGACAATAAATTAGCCTTTTCCAGTGCTGGTGTAGGACACACAAAGGAAACACACTTGTTTGGTTCATTAAAAAATTGGTCTTCTATTTTAAACAGTACAATTGGCTTAGATTTTACAATTATGTTTGACTGGTCAGGATGCTGTTTCATCTTTTCCTGTTCCTTTATTCTGAAGCCATTGTAGAAGAGTCAGGGTATATTCTTTAGAGAAAAGCAATTGCTTATTCATATTTAAAATAACTTTTGAATTGCAGAAAATTTTAACATCTTTGGAATGTTTCATATGTCTTTATCTAAAAATACAAAGTTTTCAGAGTTTCAGTATGAAAATAATACTTAAGAACTGCACAAAATCTGGTTGCAAAACCCTGAACATATGAATTATGCCAATATTTATTAATTTCATACACCAATCTGATTTTCTGCAGCTACTGGGAACCACAGATAAGACTGTAAGCCAAGACACCCACTCCATTCAGAGCTATTCCAAAATCAATCTGAGGCTCCTGGATCTCGCTCCTGGATCTCCACCCATCCCACAGCTCTCGGTCACATTTCACTAAACATCGAGTCTCTTTTTCTTACAGTTGACAACTATCTGCATGAGGAGCAAAGCAGTCTCTTACCAATTTACTCTCCAGTTTTCCTCATGCGAGGCATGTTGCCTTTGAGTTTTGGAGCAGAGCTCATTTCTTCCACAGCACATCCCAGACAGCAAACAATAATTCCACATCAGGAATCCAGCTGCTCTCCCAAATGATACTGCACTGTATTACCACAAAGCCACAGGCCTGTTCAAAACACCCACTATCAGCCAACTCCATTCCCATGCTAGAGATCAGAAAACAAGAACACACTTGACCTTCTCTGCTCTGTGCTTCCAGCAGGTCGCCTACCCAGTTATGCTGAGCTGTGTCCACATCTGTTTTGCAGTACTCCTCTCATTGGCTTAATTGTACATGCTTACTGATATCCCAGACAAACCACAAGGAACCACTTGCATAAAGCTAGTTAATGAAGGAAGGAGAAAAGAAAGAAAAAGAAATAGCAGCATTACTGCAAAAGAATAAATGTCAAATTTTTATTCCCTCATCAAGGAAATAAAATAATTTTTCTTTTTGCAGATGTTTATAATTACACATATGAGTTTAAGGGTTTGGGGGGTTTTTTTGTGTTTTTGTTTGTTTGTTTTTGTTTTTGTTTTTGTTTGTTTTGGTTGGTTTGTTTGTTTGTTTTTACATCTGCAATTATCATTCTAAATCTTTGACTTGTCCTTAGCAATTACTTTTTTTGGATAAAAGGAAGGATATCTGTGAGAGCTTGGTTTTGATGGGACTCAGAACAAACATACTCCCTTCAATAATTCATTCATTCTCTAATAATATCCTTTAGGGAGACTGGCTACTTCCACTGATTGTTTTAGTGTTTATTCTAAACAATAGGCTTGCCCATTTAGCAAATTAGGTTAAACTTCAGAAGTCATCACTTGTCGGACACTGTGTGCTATTCATCTAAGATGTGTTCATCTATGTTGGAAAAGTCCATACTGTCTCATGTGTGGTGCTGCAGAAGTGCCTCAAGGACTTTCCAAACCCTTCCTGTCAGCAAGCCAAGGGAGACATTTGTTTGGATTCAGTCCATAGCTAAGCATAGTAAATAGCAATAGTTTTTATGTCCATCATGACCTTGGTTTCTCTGCAGGAGCTGTGTTGCAGAGACCTGACCACTTTTCACTAGAGCAGTGTTGGTCAAGCTATTGGAAAGGTTCATCCAGGAGACAATAGTTGTCAGAAGCATTGAGGGGAAGGAAAGCACAGAGAAACGGATATGAAAAAGATAGCAGGAGGCAATTATTTTAGCTACTGTAAAAGGCATGTTACAGGGGAAAAAAACCCAAACCTTCAATTTCCTTTTGAAGTGTGGTATGCACTAAAGAGCAAAATGTGGCTTAAAGTGAACAGAAGGTAAATATAATCCAAAAAGAAACCTTGCCCTGCACAGCATCTCGCTGACCTGTGGGATCCATCGTGGCACCAGGTCAGTCAGCTGCTGTAGGTTCCTTCATAGAAAGGTTAAGTGTCACATCTACACATCTTTTAAATATCTACAGGTATTTAAACAGTAACTCCACCAATTCCCTAGGCAGCATGTTCCAATGCTTGACCATCCCTTCCAGGAAGGAATTTTTCCTAATATCCAATTAAAACCTTCCCTGGCACCACATGGGGCCATTTCATCTTGATGGGATTCCCTCATGAATGCCATTAGGCCTCATAAATTTGGAGGGATCCAGCTGGAGCAGTAGTTCCCTCACAATTTCAGGGTTGATCAGGAGTTGGTCATTCTCCAGCTTAGGACACTGAGATCCCCTGGGTCTGTATTCCATGTTGAAGACAGAGGCAAAGAAAGGATTAAACACCTCTGCTTTGTCCCTCTCCTTGTTTGTGATGTGATCATCCTCATCCTGTAACAGGCTGATGATATTTCCATACTGCCAACTGCCATTAATATCTTTGAAAAAACCTCTTTTTACTGTCCCCACATTTCTGGTCAGCTCCGACTCCAGCTGAGCTTTGTCTGCATGAATTTTCTCCCTACAGTAGCAAGCAGCATCTCTGTATTCTTCCCGTATCACTTGACCTTTCTTCCATGAGGTATATTCCTTCCTGCTTTGCCTTATTTCCAAGAGAAGATCCCTGCTCAGCCAAGCTAGCCTTCTGCCTCACCTGCTTGACTTCTGACATTGGAGAATTGGCTGTTCCAGCACCTCAATGTCTTGCTTCTAGTCAGGAGCTCAAAATTGAACGTTTTAATGTATGGCCTGACCAGTGCCAGGTACAGGGCGATGATCCCTGCCCTAGTCCTGTTGGTCACGCTATTTCTGATACAATCACACAGGGCAGTTACATCCTAAAGCCAATGCTCTTCCCATGTACAACATAGAGGTGAAAGAGGAAGCTTTGGTCACAACTAATGTCAGCAGGGACACCAAATCCCACTGTTACCTTTGTTTCTCAGGAGCATGCCAACTGCGGTCAGAGTACGTGGATTTTGCTGGGGGACCCTCTCCCAGCAGTCCTTTGAAGCAGAGCCTGGAGCAGGGGAGCTGCAGATGTTTACCCACCTGACTGTGCCAGCTATTGTCTTGAGCCTCAAGTTCCTGCAGACCAGCAATTAAGCCAGCAATCTGGAAATCCACAGCACAGTTAGCAGCTTCTGGTCATGGTGCTGATTGGATTAGGGGAGAGAGTGCTGTCTGGAAGGATACAGCACTGGCTGCTCTGGGGATTTAAACTGATTCCCCAGCCCAAAGGAAAATGAGTGTGGTGGCTGTGGTTTGCTTTCCATTAACATTATCTTACAGTTTATGTCCTAGAGAAATTGGCATAGCTGGCAAATCCTGGGAGCGACGCCCAAAACTGATTTAGCATGAAGCCTGAACTTTCTCTCACCCTTTGAAGTCCAACTGTTCGTACTCAGCGTCAACATGAAGGGACAGGGTAATGCAGCAATGTTTCTCCTCCAGCATTTTCTTCTTGTTTTATGTGAATGTCAGAAATCATAGAACTGAGATTTTTTAAATAAATCTACTAATCTTCCCATTGGAATAACTATCCACTTTAAACATGTCTCCAGAAAAGAGAAACTCATACCTTAGAAAGCCAGATACAGAAATCTTCTTCTAAGAATGTAATTAAACAGGTAAAATGAGTTGGATAGAATTAATTTGGTTTTTAAAGGTGAACTTAACAAGTTGATAGTAATACTTTGGATTAGAATATTTTGTGCCAAAATACAACAAAACATAATGATACAGGGTTTAACATATTTTGTTGGACAAAAATATAGCAGAGATTTTAAAAAATCTGTCATTCTGTAATGCAAATCAGATTTTCTCTTATTTTACTTTAGTGGGCTTCACTTTTCTTTAAACAATAAAGATTAGTTAACTGACCTCCTTGGCCTTGTTTATATATAATTGGAAGAGTAATTCAGACATCATTTGGTACTGTATCCAGCTGTGATGAAGCTGTATGCAATCTAATACATACAAACTTATCTGTACTCATTTTTTGACATGATTAATCCATTCAAATTTTTTAACAGAGCAAATGGTACAGAAGTAATTAATTTGCAAAGGTCCAGTCGGTTAAGTGTAGGGTTTACAAAAATGTATCTTAACACTATGAAAAATTTTCAAAAGCCTAAAATACCCTTTTCTCAAAAGCAAAATGGATGCATAGCATAAATCACTCATTCAAACAAAATAGAATATCAATTTTTATATTGTTTAAAAGAAACAGAAACTATTTTCCTAATTGCCACTTCAAAGTCCTGTACTAGCTAATCAAAGAAATTCAGAAACTTCAATTTATCACCTTTTTTGTACTATATGGTGTTTTGGAGGCAAAAAAAAATTGCTCTGTACTTCTGTAAGCTGTAAAACACATATTCACTACTATGCATTTAAAAGCAGCTCAGTAGAAAGAATTACCTATTGAATCAGAAGGATTCTGCCCCTGATTAACACTGAAGAAGTGTTTCTGTTTAAGGTGAAGGATCACTGAATTACTAATACTCCCTAAATGTAGTGAAAGATTTAAGTATGCACCTAAGAGGTTATATGAGAGAATTGAATGGATGGGAGAGTTTGAACTACTAAAGATCAGTCCATCAAAATGTGTTTAGAGTTTCTATAGCCAGCTGACTGCACTTAATTGCAGCATTCATAAAAGATTCTAGGCTGAAAAGTAAATTTCAGAGAGACTGTAGCACTAGAATTTGGGCTGACAAAAACTGGTGAGCTGCAATCCCTGCAGCTGAACAGAGGCAATGTAATTCGAGGTGAGTGGACAGTTGGTTTCAGATTCCCTTTCTGTGGCAGTAGGTAGACAGGGGATATTAGCTTGCAAATCCAAGCTGGTGTGGATCCATGAAAAGTTTTCGAGCTCTTCTTGGAGCAGTGATGAACAGTGACACTAATCCACTGTCCTCTCACTACAGCAGAGTTTTAGGAATAGAAGCCTAGAATGCTTACGGTTGATGTCTAGTTCCAACTCTCCTGCCATAGCCAGGGACACCATCCACTAGAGCAGGTTGCTCAGAGCCCTATCCACCTGGCCTTGAACACTTACAAGGATAGAGCATCCACAACTTCTTTGGGCAACCTCTTCTAGTGACTCACCACTTTTGCAGTAAAGAATTTTTTCCTAATATCTAATATAAACTTACCTCTTCAGTTTAAAGCCATCACCAGTTGTCCTGTCATTACAGGCCCTTGTCAAAAATCCCTCTCCAGCTTTCTTGCAGGTGCCTTTAGGTCCTGTAAGTGTGTTGTACCCTCTCCCTGGAGCCTTCTTTTCTCCAGGCTGAACAACCCCAACTCTCTCAGCCTTTCTTCATAGGAGAGGTGTTCCATCCCTCTGATCATCTTCACGACCCTCCTGTGGATCTGGTCTAACAAGTCCACGGACCCAGAGCTGGATGCAGTACTCAAGAAGACTTTAGGGTTAATTAAAGGATCAAGGTTGGTCAATTAATTTAATTTCTTGCTGAGTCTTCAAAAAGCCGCTGAGGACCAGGGCAATGCACCTGTAAAGTATTTCTTGATAGGAGTCACCGCTTTTATTTTAGGATTGGGGTCAGCACTGCTTTCAAATGTGAACCTAAATCCTAACAGGACCCATGAAATAATTTCAAGAATTTTAGAAATCCGCCAACCATACCTCAGTGTGTGGCTTGGGAGAAGACACAATTTCTGCCTGAACTTCAATCTTAAAGATTAGCACAAGAGCTAGTTCATAACAGCTACAATTCCTTTGCATATCATTTCTAACCAGAAACACTTCTTCCAATTTACGTCTTCATGTGGCAGGGGTCTCCCATGGAGCTCTGTCACTGCGCTGCCCTTAGATGAAATGGACTAGAAAGAAAGAGGTTACACGTGCAATGAGCAGGGCTCCTTGGGTTGTTAGAGGGTTAAGTAAAGGAAATAGTTTTTTGTTGCACTTAGGGACAATGTTTTCATCTTGCCATCAAAAACACAAATCCAACCTCACTGTCCTAATTAGCCCAAGCATCTGTCTTCCCTGAGCATGCCAGCCTGGATCCTACCATTAACATTAATCCTGAAATTAACACTACACCTACATTAGCAAAACCTGCCAAACTCTGAACTAATCCAGTTTGGGGGCTTCTGCTGGTGATGACATAGAAGACATGTTGTCAACACCTAGATCTGGGCAGCAACACTAACTCAGTTTTTCATATCACTCAATCCCTCACTCTGTGCCTCACAAGGACTTTCTGTATGTCCTTACATTTCACCAGGAATCCCTGCCACACTAAAAGCTAAGTATGGCTTATTAGTTCCTGTTAAAAACATGTTCAGAGTACTGTAATATTCCCTTTTACATCCCTCAGTAACATGGACTCAAGCACCATGTCAGCTTCACTTCTAGATCTTAAATATATTTAAACTAAATCTGCCCAGCTGAAATGAAAATACCATCAAGAAGCCAACCAGCACCAGGTCCAGTTCCAGCTCACAACACTCTTTTCAAACCCAGTATTAATGTTGTCATAGCCTTTCCCAGACTGACATGATAACTTAACCAGAACTCTAATCCTTGTCCTTACTGTGGTACATCAAAGACTATCTGTTGCAATTTTTCATTTTTTGATCACAATGTTAGTGGGTGTAGCATTGCACAACTGTAATGAAACCTGGTGTGTTTGCAAATTACTGAGTCTGAGTTACTACTAGCATCAAATCTTCAAATTATCCAAAATTTATCTTCTTAAAACTGATAATTAACTTTGAAAAGGTATATTTTGATGCTGGAGAATTACTGTTAATCTATCCCTAAATCACCATCTCAAAGGTACATGTCTAAGATGGAGCACATGTATTACCCCAGCCAGCCTGAAAGAACACTGGATGTGATGGACAGATTTGGCCAGGAAGAAGATAATACAATGAAGACAGTATTAATCAGCTGCCCTTACAAGTGTTCTGGAGAAATTATTACTGAACTTTAGAGAAAACACTATCATGTGTAAATGCCATTAAAAGGAGAATGACAGTAACAAAGTGGATGGAAACCTCCTTTTTTCATTTTTCACTCTTTGACAAATACTTCAATAAAATGCCAGGGAAAACAATGTCTGCATCTTCATTTCTGAAGTCGTCTAGACTTATGATGAAAATGCTTAAATCTGAAAACAAGTGAACCTATTGAAATACACAAAACAGTTTACAAAAACTAATTAAAATTATGCACATGCTCAGGATTCCTGACTTCTGCAGTAGAATTTTATCAAGAATGGATAATTTCTGAAGGTAATGTAGTTAGTTCTACAGTTAGGCCTTTAGCTCTTTAAGTCTGAGTCTGTGAGCTGAAGTGTGCAATAAACTGACACATTATGACTCACTGTTTAATATATTCATATAACTAATTTTAAAAAAAATCTTATTCTGTCCATATAGCAGGAAATTTTCAGGCTATTTACCTTCACTCAAGTTAGTCTCTCTAACTCAATCTTGAGTTAGAGAGACTGGCGGTGCTCTTGAGTGAATTCACAAACTCCCCAAGATCCTCATAGGCTGAAGTAATTCATGTGATGAAGGGAGAGTCAGCATTTCTCTCCAGAAGGTATTTTATTTGGTCTATCACTGTGGAATGAGGTCCATTCTGCACTGCATTCATGACTCTTTATATTTCACAAGTGGAAAGTAGATGATGTATTCAACTGAAATGTTTCTTAGGTTGACTGAAGCTCCCAGCTGAGAGACAACCAGCCACTTGTTCCCATTCAACTACTCCTTGGAATATTTGACAATTTGATAGGCTGATTTAAAACTTTGTTGTTACAAAATGAAATTTCCATAGATCAGAGTAGTGATATATGTATAAAGAGCTAAATCTCTTCAATTTTAAGTTCTCTTACCCCATTGTCCAGGTTGCTGACAAGTTGGTCTGACACACCTATAGTCATGAAGAAAAAAGAATTTTTACTATTTAAATATAATGTTAATATTGAAAAAGCAAAGGGGAGAGGATATATTACACAAACAGATGAAAATACATTTGAAATCTCACTGTCTTCTTACGTGTTCATCATTTAGAAGCATGGCACCATGGTCTCACTAACGGCAGTTGAGTGTCAAGACACAGCATGTGTGTTCTTTCCTTATCAGTTTAACAGAATCACTTAAACAGGAGTAGAAGATCCAAGAATTTCAGATGATACCAGAAAAAGAACCAAAAAACTGTCAGCCAAGTCACAGAAATCCATTATATAGAATACATAATTAACAAAACAGAAAGAAAAAAAAAATGCTTGCATTAACCCAACAACAGTCAGTTCAGAAAGTCAGTTAAGAAAGCATAATTGGTTGGTTATGATTTATTGTACAAGTAGTCATTCATATTAAAACTCTTTGCTTTGTAAAATTAAATTTGCAACAACTGTATAAATGTTAAGTAGCTTTAAGAGTAGATTAGTTTGTAGAAAAATATATAAAGGTTATTATCTTAATTTACCAAACAATCCAAATTCATATTAAGGGGACACTGTAGATACAGTTTGCAGCTGTTGGACTGTGAAATACTGGCTGTTAACTTATTGCTTACCTTGTTGAAGACAATACCATAAATATAAAATGTCACAGGTCAATCCACAGTAAATCTTTTTTTCTCTTCACTAAAACATGACTGCAGAGAAGATAATCTACATCAAGGGCTGAATCCTTGAGATAGAAGATTCATGACAAATATTGCAACAGTATTATCTAGGACATGACATTAGCTCCCAAATCCAGTGAGTCCATGCAAAGCATCTGTGCAGGATATGAAATTCTGCCTGTGGTTTCAAGCAATTGAACTAAATGTGAGTTTGTCCCAAATGCAAATTTTCTACAATACTATGTTCTCAAAATAATATATATTTTACTTCCTGGAAATATCTTCAAGATTATGCTCATCCCACCTTACTAGACTGAACAGAATGAACATTCATGCTGAAGGAAGAAATCATACAACTGCAATAACCAGTTATTCATGATTATTAATACATTAGAACTATGACAGTAAATAATTAAAGAGATGTTTCTTCTTGAAGAAAAGATTATCAGACTGAAAGGCCAATTATTTTGTCCTAGACAGTAACTTATTTCACAGAACTGGCAGCAAATAGCTTCTCCTACGGCAATATGACCCCTTTCCTCTCTAAACTCACCTAGCATATTGTTCAAAATTTTTATATTTAACTTTCTAGCCTCTGTATCACATGGAGCAGCAGGCAATTTATTACTCATACTCTATTGATAGACTGCCAAATTAGTCCATCTTCTTTAGTTACTAAAGTAAAAGAAAATATGAAGAAATACAAGCAAGATTAAACAACAGAAGACTTGACTAAACTTCTAAATCTGAAATTTTTCAAGTAGTTCAATAATGAATTTCCACATACCAATTTTTTTTTTTTTTTTTTTTTGTTCACCCGTTTCTCTTTTTATTNNNNAACATGAAACAGACTCTATACCCACTTTATTTACAGGAAATCAAAGCTGATTCTGAATGAACTTGACAAAGTGACATGCGTGGCTAAGACAAGAGTTGGGACCAAGCATCAAGACTTCTTTGGATAGAATACACATTAAGAGAACATCATTTGCAGATGTTCTTTATCCAGTTGGATTCTCTGGCTTTTCACTATCTCTGCTTACATGAGCCACAGCCAAAACAAACAAGTTTTCCTTTTTCTCAGCAAAGTGCATTTGATGGTGCTGCAAGGATGAGAGGCCTCCAAAGCAATGGTTCTCAGCATTCCAGCTGATTAATTCTTCTAATTGGCTCTATCTCCTCCCATCCCAGGATCTTCTCACAGTAACTTTAGTTAGGAAAAGATGCATAAAATTCAGCATCAAGGAAATATCAGGGAGATGATGTGAAAGTAACATCACTTTTCAAGTTGCATTCCTAGCATAGAAGACCAAAAGTTTATTTCCTCTTGGCAGATGTAGAATATAAACAATCTTTCTTGGTTATTTTGCTGCCTGATCATCTGTTTTTATGTGGTTTATATCCTGTTCCATCAAGAACAAGTATTAGGATGGAAAACATAAGAAGAAATAAACAAGTTGGACTGTGTTGGTGCTCTTCAAAGTATTAAAACCTCTCAAGGACAGCTGGTTTCACCTTGCTCACGTGCCCACTTAAATGAGGTATCTGAACTGGGATCAGAAATATAAGTCCTGTCAGAGATTTTTTTGCCTGTAGTAAGTACATGTACACTATATATACACTTCTAAAGATCATGCCAAAATCATGCCTTTGATTGATCAAAGACTATGTTACCACAGGTAATTTTCAATGCTTTGTATTTCTTCCTATGGCAGTTTGTAAATCTTGGCCTTTATTTTACAGACTTCTGTAGAGGTACTAATGGTCTCTATATCCTTTTAGATTTAACATCTATTGCAGTTACCCATAATCACTAAGACCTGAAGTTCTTGACCAATGCAACTAGCCCTACTCCTCTGTTCTTATAAAGGGCCAAAGCAAGTCATAGGCTCTTTTTTCAAAGGGATGTAGTTGGAAAAAAAGGTCAGTGCTTTAGAAAACCTGCAGTCTCCAGTACTTGGACTTAAGTTATCTGAGATTACTATAAGGTTGCCCAAGCACAGCATAATGCTTTAGATAGCTCTGGAACTCTGAACCACAACAGCTACCTACTAAATTAAAGCTTCTTTAGACATCTGAGGTTTCTTGCCTTTTCCCATGAGATATAAAAGCCTTCCACTTTAGAATGGGCTCAGTTAAAGTAAACATACATTATCATTAACAACTGTCGAAATGCTGAGCCAGTTTATTTGATTCTCTGTTGTCCTTCATGCAGAATAAATACATGCTATCAATAAAAGTTTGCAGCCAGAAAGCTCATTTTCAAATAAAAACTGCAATGAAGTAGAGCAAGTATTTATACTTAGGTTGAAGAAATATCTTCAACTATAAAGCACACATTTTTAACTTAAGAAAAGTAAGACATCTGTAAGATACAATAGTACACAAGCCATACAGGTGGTTCCTGTGAAACTTAGAACAAACTTACCTACAGGAATCTCCACAGAACAATATTATCTGAGATGAAATGTCCATGTTTCTTGCTTTCTAAAGTAAGTCCCTTTAAACACATTACATTTTCCAATGCAATCCACCTGTGAATGTAGTTGTACATTACAGCAAACCTATGGGAACTACAAAAAGTGCTTTGGACAGCACTTTTTTTTCACAGCACTACATCTTTGCTATATATGTTTCTAACATAGCATAATGATTGCATACGACTTCAGCATAAGGAATTAAGAGTTTGTATTTTAATTTCCTCTGCCTCTCTTGTATTTTTCACTTGGTTATTTGGAAAGCTGATACACACAAATATTGAACGACTTGGCATGAAAAGTGAATCAAATCGAGTAAGATCTAACTTTCAGAAAGACTGAACAGACTCACAGGCTTTTTACAAATTACCTCTGTGTAGGGTATTTAAAATAAGTTTGCAGCTCAGCTCAAATAAGAAAAATGCAACAGCTTGTCTATAAAATCCCTTCCCCACTTCATCGATTTTCAGCATGCAGACAAGCAGCAAGGATTAAGGAAGGGGTATTCAAAGTCTTCAGTAAGTAGAAACAGATATTTAGAAATTTAACTGTCAGACCAATGTCACAGAGATGTTTGCCATACTTAGGCATTCGGTTAATGCAGCTTGGTAACTGTGAAGTGAGTACTTCACACAAAAAAAAAAGGGGGGAGAAAAAAGGATAAATCCTCTCTCTACTTGAGTTTCCAGGCTTGGCAGTTGGCATGACAACTGTAAGCAAGTAGTCAAGTCAGGCACTGAATGAGAGTAAAAAGCTGAAAGAAACCAACAGAAACATAAAAACTGGGAATACAGAGAACTGCTAGGAAAAACAATGATAAAGTATGGACATCACAGAGCTTTAGAGATGTGGGCACTAGCAAAAACAGTGAGCAACTGTCTCTCTTCATAGTAGTAGGCAGAGTATCATATAGCTGAGGTGGTGACTAGCTGTTTCTCTAGCAAATAAAAAGATTGTGCTACTCTAGGCAGAACTCCAGCTCTGTTGTGTGCCAACAGAAATAGCTGATGAGGCTGCACAAGAGCAGTTTCACAGTGAACTGTGAAACACATAAAGAGCCTACTAATCTTCCTTTATCATTGAAGCAAGTTTAATTTTCAGAAAATAGATATTTATATCCAAATCAATGCAAATAATTGAGAAGAGTGTGAAAAATAAGGATATCTGACACTTTTATGGATAACTCAAAATCACGCAAAAATAAGAAAAAAAGAAAAAAAATTAAGACAAATATTAAAATATAAAGATTAGTGAACAAAAGGAAATCTTCCTGGATATGGTAGGATAGACTAGTAAAATATTCCATGTTTACTGCACTTTGTATTATACCACAGGCACAAGTATGTTGTTTCATTAGAGACTTCAGCTAAATGAGTACTTTTTTAAAAAACAGTCCACACTTTTAGACTGGACAGCACTGGTTTGTGTTAAGCAATTTCCCTGGTGGCATTAGTGTTTACTTTCTTTTCTCACATGGCTTGTACAATCAACAGTAGGACAGCTATAATTAGTCACTGCAATATAAAATTATTTATGAAATAACAAGGACAATCAGACAAGCCATTTACAGTAACAAACAACAGATTTGAGTTATCAAACTCCTCAGGAAATAACCTGAAAATACTGTAAAAATACAAATCAAGAAGATTCTTCCCTTACATTGTAGTTCTCCCTCCTGCCCCTATTAGCTTCCTCTGCCTCTGAAATGAACTTTCTGAACTTTTATTGATTAAGAATGAGATATCTGTAACATGATATGTTTTCAGGGATCCCATAGATTGTTGTTAACAAGCAGTCCATCACAAATGTGGCTTCTATTATGTTTTATTACTTTCAGGATGTTAATTTTGGTACAGACTCATTCTACTAATTTTGTGCAAAAAAACTACCCATCCTGTAAAACAAACAGAGGTGAGGAGGTGAAAAAAAATAAGAATGAGCTAAAACAACACTGCTAGATCAATGCTGATGTAGATATCTAAACATTCAGCATTAATCTGAAACAGGGGTTCTTTGACACTTGATTTTACAATTATGAATTGAACTAGGCACAAGCCCTCTCAAGGCTCTATGACATTTTATTCTATTCATACTAAACATGGCTAAGGAATAAAAGTTACATTGTATATGGCTGTGGAAAATATTATTCTAAATCCAGTGTGGTATATGAGAGATATATAAGTGTTCTTAGTCAAAGAAAACAGTTTAGAATATAACTCAGGATCCACTCTCCAAGTAGCTTCAGACTTCCCAGAAGACTGCAACTTTCAAACAAGGTTATCAGTTACCAGATACCTGGAAGAAGGAGAGGATTGATCTTCACAGTCTGACATGGAAAAGAAAAATAGTTAATATTTAGATCTTTTCCTTCATTGTGTATGAAGAAAATTACAGTACCATAGGAACAAAAGAGCATTTCAAATGTTATGAACTTCAGTTAAATATACATAAAAATCACATGAAAACATATCATGATTCTAAAAAATAAACATTTAGCTATTAAGAAATTTCAGAATTTAGGTTGCCATCAAACCTTGTCAGCATTTATGTACATACATAATAACATACCTTCTAATACTAAGTATTTAGCTGCGCTGGGCAGGGCATGTCTCCATGATGGAGGATCACCGCCTCCCTAAGATTGTGCTCTATGGTGAACTCGCCACCGGCTGCCACAAGAAAGGAGCCCTGAAAAGGAGATACAAGGACTCACTGAAACAACACCTCAGCCTTGGCCATATTGACCACCATCACTGGTCCACCCTGGCCTCCAATCGGAAGACGTGGAGACACACAATCTATAATGCTGCTGTCTCCTTTGAAACTGCACGCAGAATCAGTCTGGAGGAGAAAAGACAACGTCGAAAGAACCGTGCCCTGATAGTACCACCTACGGAAACTTTCTGCTGTGCCTTTTGCAACCGGACTTGCCTATCTCACATTGGCCTTATCTGCCATCAGTGCACTTGCAGCAAGTGTGGGCAAAACCCTCCCAAATCTTTGTTCGCAAAGTCTAGCCACGAATATCAAGTATTGTATAGTTCTTTATGAATGAGTGGGGATCTTGGCTTAGTGGGAGGGAAATTCAAAGATTTGAAGAGGTTGCTATCAGCAGGATATGAGAGTGAAATTTTACAGGAGACAAGAACTGGAAGGGTTAAGAAGAAAAAGCATTTCTTTAGTGCAAATACTTAAATGCTTCCATAGAGTAGTAGAGTCTATCTTTGTCTCTATCACAGGACAACCCCCAACTCCCACAACTTTGGAGTCCTTTATTTCATGGCTGTGAAATTTGAAACATCTGGAAAGTCTGATTTTGAAGAGAAGTGACCTCTAAATTAAAACTGGAAGATCAGTTAGCAGAAGATATATAGTAAATATTTAAATACTGCATAAACAGTGATTATAACAGGTGATGAGGCCTCTGAATTTAGACACTCAGAAATTACTGACCTCTGTTCCTCAGTTAACCATCCCAAACATAAAAGTAATTCACCAGCATATATTTAAGATAAGACTTCTTACCTACAGTGGTGAAAATTACAGACATGCACATTACATCAGACTATATATCCTATCTTACTACCGAAACTGTTGTAACACTCATCATCCTTATTGCCCTCCCTGCCTACATTCTTCCCTTCACCATATCGTTTTTGGGATTATTACTTTTTTCCCCTCAAATTATTTAATTATTAAATTTGTTATGAACTCTGATCCTATTTTCCAATATCTCTGTCTCCTCCTCTGTGCAGCATTGCCAGTAAATCAAATAAACATTTCCTATTTCATAATCCAAACTTTTAATAACAGGCAATTATACAGAGCAGAGCATAAATCTTTGCAGAACTAAAGCTGATAAACCTGGCAAATTCTAGAGAAATTGCCAACACCGATGAGGCATAAGTTTTCCAGCCTCTTTTAGTCCCACTTTAGACTACTATTATAATCTAGCCTAAATGTTGTCAGACCCTAAGGCTATCAGAGTAGCTTCTTATTTGTGTTAGGTGTTCACCAGCTCTATACATTAAGCCACATGTCATAGCAAATCTTTCTTTTTTCCACAATGCCAGACAATATAATACACTCTTCTTTGGAGCTAACTGGAACATATTCAGCTAAAGTAACTTGTAACTCAATATTAAGGAGTATAATGGAATACTACAAATAAATCAGACATTTTAAACAAGTCTCAGCTACAGCATGAGCAACAGCTTTGATCCAGTATCACATTTCATCATGTGGTATTAAGTACAGTGTAATCAAAATGCAAATATTTATAAAAATAAAAGAATGGAAGGGCTACAATGTTTCATTTTTCTAGATCCTCTCATTTTAATTGGCAAATGCTTTGAAAACCTGTATCAAGGTTCTTAATACAAATTGGGTGTCTGCATAGAGCAAATCCCAATACAAGATTAAAAATATTTATGTCTCTGCTTCAAAGGCTCACTGCCTGCAGTGCTAAGACAGAATGTTTATGTTTGGCTCACTAAAAACACAAATATCCGCAGGTAAATTTATAAAGAAATGTTCAGTGCTTTAGACTGAAGTATTATACAGCACTGCTCTTCTTGTCCATTTTCATTAAAAACTATGACTCTTGGTACCACATACCCCATATATAGCAAAAATGTGGTATTAAGAAGAAGTGAAAAAATCTTACAGATTTTCCAATTAAACATAGACGTGTCACTGTTGATATATGACAGAAATGCACAAGTTAGTGAAGGGGGTTGAATGAAATGGCCTTAAGCAAGCACAATTTTAAGCATATGAAACTCTCTTCAGGCACTGAAGAGATTTTGTCTAGAGTTGGGTGTAGATTTCTATCACTCATATCCAATAAAGTTTAATTAAAATAGAGATGAGACAGATTGAAATCTACAGGGGAATCAAGAATCTATCTATGGCAGCTTAAACCAGCTTGGACTGTTTATCATAGCAAAACAGCCTGAAGAGATAGGACTGGGCTCTCCATAAATATCAGAACACAATATGTCAAAGTCGAATTTTTTGCATTAAAGGATAATTTAGACTCCCAAGAAGAAATGAATACTAAACAGGAAGAAGTTATGTCAGGAATTGGAAGGTTGCCTACTAGAACCAGAATGTTCTCAAAGATATTTCCAGTAGCAGCAAAAGGAGAAACACTGAAATAATCTCTCAAAAGGATGTAAATGGACTCATATGACACACTTTGGTAGCAGATGACTAAAACTGATGATCTGATCAATATTTCTAATCACGGTTTAAATGGTTTCTTAAACAGAGTAAGTCCTTTGGGATGTAATTTCTGAACACATAAGGACAAAAAGGTGACTGAAAACACCCAGCGGGGATTCATCAAGGATAAACTGGGTCTAACCAACCTAAACAACTTTGGTCAGAATGTGACTGGCTCAGTGGACAATGGATGAACGACATACAATGTTTATTTTGATTTTAGCAAAGCTTTCAACAGTGCCCTGTAATATTACTATAGCAACATTGATGGGACACAGGATAAATAAGTGGATAAAGTGGATGGAAGATCAGTTGAATTCTCAGATACACTGTGTTCAGAGCAGTAATACTAAGTACAGCTGGCAGCCCCATGTATTAAAGGTGGTCCTTCATCCACTCTTTAACATCATTTAATACTCTTTCATATCCTTTTTAACATAGCGCACAATGGGACAGAGTGCACACTCTGCAGCACCATGGATAACATACAGGGAAGCACACAACATGCTGGAGGACAAGGCTGATCTTCAGGGGGACATCAACTGACTGGAGAAAAGAGACAATTGAATCCTTTTGAAATTGATCATGAGCAAATGCAAAGTCCTGCTCACTGCACAGTATATTTGGCTTTAGAATATCTCCAAGTGTGGAGACCCCACAACTTCTTTGGGCAACCTGTGCAAAGGCTCATTCACACTCAGAGTAAAGAAGTGGTCTTGATGTTCAGACAGAACTTCCTGTGTTTCAGTCTATGCCCACTGCTTCTGGTCCTGATACTGGGCACCACTGAAAAGAATCTGGCTCTGTCCTCTCTGCACCCTCCCCTCAAGCATTACTATACATCGATGAGATTCCTTGAGCCTTCCCTTCTCTAGGCTAAGCTGCTCCAGGTCTCTCAGCCTTTGCTCATACAACAGATGCCCAATCCTTCCATCATTTCAGTGACTCTGCAGTTTTTGGCTACCCCAATACAACAGCATTGATCCATTGGAGAAAGTACAGTGGAGCGCCACAGACAATCATGACACTGAAACTCCTCAATGTACAAAGAGTGACAGAAAGAAAAGGATTTGTTTCGTTGGAAGAGAGCTTTGCTGCCTTCAGCTAGCTGATGTGGATCACTGTGATACTCCATCCTCAGAGAGTTGTCAGAGCTCTGGGCAACCAGATCTAGTTGGAAGGCTGGACTAAGTGGTACTTAACAAACCGTTCTAACTTGATATGAGAAAAGAGCATCAAAGAGTGAGTGTTTTCTGGTTTTTTGCCTATATACCAGAACATGTTTTACCAATTAGTAATAGAAATCCTACTCCAAGTGGTATTTTGCTTAGTTTTTTTTCTGCTACAGACTCTCCAAATTATGGGATGA
The DNA here is from genome assembly GCA_013399695.1 of Formicarius rufipectus. Taxonomy (NCBI): domain Eukaryota; kingdom Metazoa; phylum Chordata; class Aves; order Passeriformes; family Formicariidae; genus Formicarius; species Formicarius rufipectus. The sequence continues at coordinate 35,424 of VXAU01004701.1, read as the reverse complement.
TAGGAACAGAATACAGCATCTATCACTTTAAAAACATGACAAAAAAGTATTACCCATTATGAAAGAGATTGCCATAAGCACACGTAGCCTTTTATGGAGAAAGAGAAGAAGAATATGTTTGCAAGAACACTTTCCTGACTTTTTATCCCATTATGGAAAAACTGGTCTAACAATATTGCAAAGATTGGCTATATAAACAGATATAAATGAGATAGAATTGCAGACACTGCAAAAGCTAACTGGCCCTGCCTAAGCTACATATGTGTTTGTTTTACATAAATTATACCACTCTTACCGTGACACAAGTTGGGCTCTTTATTACTGTCACAGATACTGAACCACGCAAAAAGTATGTTACTTTCATTAATGAGTTTCTCCCTCAAGAAATAAATGTTGGATAAAGCCAAATATGTCAGCTAAATAATTATTTAGACTTCTGCAAGTGTAAGTCAGCCAATTTAACCTACAAAAGCTACTTTGTAAGTGATACATACTGGCAGAGAGCGCTACGCAGAAGGATGCAGACATCTAACTCTCGATTTATTGCTATGAAACACTGATACTACAGCAACAACATCCATTTCGTGATTTGCATTTAATTGTATAGATTGAGCTAGCTGATTTTCATTTGCAGAGAGAACACATGAATACATACATGTGAATACAGCTACAATTGGCTTCATGCAGTCTGAACAGGGAAATGCAAAAAAAGCCCCACGATCTGAAATTGCTTAGACAGTAAACTAATATGCACAAAGGAACCAATTGCTGTAATCAACATGAAGTTCTGGAACTGCCTGCCCAGAGGAAGTCTAAGAGGCACATCCTACACCGAATGAAATTCAGTGGGGCTTTGATTGCTTGACAAAGCATAATACGCACAATGGTAAAAGCATATCTAGACTAGCATCATATGTCAAAAAACCACAGATGCTCAGATGTTTAATTCTGAAAAGAGTGAGAGATATTTGCAGAAGAGTACTGTAGGCCACAGACCTCTATGGATGACAGGACCAGATATCTATTAAACATCTGATAGATTTCATCCTCTGGAGCTGAACAGGCATGTAATATTAACTGCTGGCATGGGAGTTGCACTTTATTTCTAAAGAACTGGATATGGTAAGTGACATTTCCTTATGCACAAACCATGATATCAGAAAAAATTTAAAATTTTAATTATTACAGTAAGTGCAACCAACATAAATTATGTAATATACGTGTTTGCGCAGTTTCAAAGAAAAAACCACACGGCAACACTTTATCAGGTAGAAAACACGAATGGTGTAGTTTCTGTTTCTCTTTGTGCTTTCTATGACTCATAGAGTAATACTGTATATGACAAATTCCTATGACAGTGTAAATGAAGTAACTTCAAATTAGGTTTTTATATTGTAACCAACCAAACACATTGATCAGTCAACTTACAGAAGGGGTTTTTGGTTTGTTTGAAATGGGAATTCTGGCACTAAGGTTGAATAAAGTTTCTCTGAAGCCAGTTGGCTCAGTGAGAAAGGAAAGCTAACACTTCTTTTTACATGTTCAGATGAAAACATTTGTGATGTGCAATGGGCAGAAAAGTTGTACAGACCAATCAGAAATTCCTCTTCTGACATTAAGCTCCAGTTCCACATAACTAGTTACCATTCCTAGTAACTACATAAAGCTATGAGATACCAGCTTTTAAAATTACCCGTTCAGTTCCAGTTCTCTTAATCTGGAATCAAGAAAGATTAATTTTATTTAATGGAAGTTTCTCACATGGACATTGCCACAGTCACAGTATATGGTGGGATAGACTGCATTGAATATGCTGCTTCTTTCCTTCAATTTTGCATTCTACCTACAAATATGTGTTCACTTTTAACCACCAGTCCTCTGACCAGTACCTAGATAACATCTCTTGAAAAAAAGAAACAAAAACAAACAAACCCAGAAAATTAAAGGTCTTTGGTATTAGATATAACAAACATATGGATACCATTTAGCCATGAAACAATACCTTACTTAAGGTCAGTTCCCTCATAGTTACGATAGAAATAGATACATATCTAAAATATATAGATGGTATTTCTGATCTTGCTGTTTTTTCTTGGCCCTTCAAAGTTCTCATATTTCAAATCTTAACTATGAAAGTATGTTCTAAGATAACCTTTAAAGATTTTAGGAATAGGCTACTTTTTAATTCCTGCTCTGCCCAGTTTTCCATAAGTGGATTGATGCTTTTTCACATTGGGATAAAAAAAAAGACTACTCTTCCTCAATCATGTATTAAAAATTTTATTGTGTGCTTGGATAAAGAAAAAAGATACAACAATGGAAAAATTCCTCTTACAAAGTAGGAAAACAAGGGGGGCATCTTTCATCTCAACAGCTGTGTTTCTAATGCATTTTGAATAATAACTTCCTAATTGAATTTAAAAAAAAAAGTCAGTAAAACTCCCATTGTATCTGTTTATTTTGTTTCTGGTATACAGTATTTCCAGTGTGAGAATACTGTGTGATGAATTCTCTTCTTAAGAATCATTAGTTAATTTTTTTGTTAAATTCCTGCCACTTAAAACTTCCAAAATCCAGTGAAAACAATCACACTGTCTAAGTTTCAGAAAGCATAAATCAAAAGCAATACACAAGACAAAACTTGACTTAAACTTTTACTATTTGTAATGACATACGGCTAGAAAAAGATCTATAGTGCTTCCACAGGAAGGACAGTTCATAAATTGCCCTTATAAGCTTGATGTGTTTCAAAGAAAAACCCAAAGGAACAGGAAATAAGCATTCCATTATACAGAATGGTTTTCTAAAATTTCACTATATAAAGTACAACACAGTGAAGCAAATTTGTCACTAGTCAGCTAGGCTTTGCTCAGAACTAAAGAAAACTTTCAAAGTCAAGATATCTTTCTTTGAATCATAGTGGCTTTGAAAATGAGGAAAGAAACATGCAATCTTTGCAGGAGAAAAAATATCTACATTTTGTCCCAAATATTAGACATGATGGGATAGATATTGAAAAGAAAAAGGTGGCAAGTGAAAAAATAGTAAGGAAGAGACTGAGTTAAAGGTCTAGACTCTTAACCTATAGACATTCCAATCACAAACAAATGCTCGATGGGTTTCTTCAGTAACCTGGAAAATGAATAAAAAGGCTAGCAAAAAGTTCCTTCTGTGAAACTTACTCAGACTTAGGAGAAAAAAAAAAATCTTACTAATCAAGCATGTACTATTTGAAATACGGCAGTTGTAAATTATTAAAATAGAAGCTTTCCACTTCACTCAAGAAACAGTCAGGCTTCTGTCCACACTCAGAAAACAATGCATCAACAATTTAGGATACAAATTTAAAACAAGGAAATATAAAAAAATTCTTGTTTGATGACAAGATATTGCATGCCTGTAGAAGTCATCAAGTCATGGAATCAGACAACTCTGATTTCCACCATGAGGTTATAATTCAGAGCTGCTCACTTATTTCTGAAGATATTTGCAAAATTCATCCAGATTATCAAAAATACCACTCTCCTGCCCCAAACATTACTTCCCACACCAGCACAATGCATTTAACATTGCAAAAAGATTATTCTTCATAAGGCCTAGCCTCAGACAGCTGGAAATAGGAATTGAGATGCGGATAGGGATGTTCCATTGACCAAACTAAGCCCGATCACTTCTCTTCAAGGTTCCTGCAGGACCGAACCAGTTAGATCAAAGTAACAGGAAAGCAGAAAACGGGAACAGAACACAACACCCCATGCTACCTGTTCATGTTCACATCGTCACTCAAAGCTTCCATGAAAGCTATCTAAATTCTGCTTTCTGGAAAGAGAAAGTAGCAAGGCTTGTACCCAGACTTAGTCCAGAACTGTGTGCAAACTGTATGCAGTTGCATACAACTTCATGTGATAACAGCTTCATGGGATAATAGTTTCCAAGCTATTTATTAAATATGCAACACTGTATTTTGGTCCTCACCTTCTTTCCTTCATCATTCTTGACTATCTTATATATCTACATATCTAGGCATTTCCTTCTGCTCTTAGACACTCAATTGGCGACATCTTAGGAAAACAAAAAAAGCCAACAGGAAAGGCAAGTCACTGAACAGATGGGTACATATTCTGTTTCATTTTTGGTATGCTTTCCTTTTCACTCTGAATTTTTATGCTGTTGAAAAAGAAAAATCTTTAAAAATGGTAATTATTTCTGAAGAGCATCTGGATCACTCTGAAGATCTTCTCAAGGAGCTGGAGTCATATTCAACTGCATCCTCACTGGGAGCTTTGTCAGGTATCTATTGGGCAGGACTATGAGGAGAAAGAGTGAAAATTCATTCTCTGATGTACTATAGGTGACTTCGTCTTCTGATTGCCGTTTGTTCAACACAATAGAAAGTCTTCAATCCGTGGTAACTATTGCTTTTGCCAGGTTTCTAAAT
>VXAU01004701.1:0-30932 GCA_013399695.1 Formicarius rufipectus | reverse complement strand
GGGTGAGGGGTAGACGACTATTAGTTTACTTCTGTTCCCTTCCCCCTCCCCGATGCGCAGCTCTATCTGCAACCCATGTGGCTGGGAGGCAGACACAGCCGGTTCCAATTCCTTCTTTCCCACTTTGCGCCCCTGCTCGCTGCCGGGGCTGAGCCGAGCCAGGACCGGCCGCGGGCTTCCTCCCCCCNGGAGCCCATGCTGCCGGGCACCGCGACCTGCCGCCGCCGCGCCTGCCCGCCCGGCGCGGAGCGCAGCCCGGCGCGGAGCAGAGGAGGGGCCCATTAGCAGCCGCGCAGGAGGCGGAGGGGATGCCCGCCACGCCGGCTCCGCCTGATGGTGCTGCCGCGGGTACTCTGGGGCTCCGTCCCCCTCATCCTCCTGCTGCTGCCCGCGGCCGAGCCCATCTGCCCCGAGCCATGCGACTGCCAGCAGCACCAGCACCTCCTCTGCACCAACCGGGGCCTGCGCGCCGTGCCCAAGGCTGCCGAGCCACAGGATATCCTCACCTACAGCCTCGGGGGCAACTTCATCGCCAACATCTCCGCCTTCGACTTCCACCGCTTGGCAGGGCTCCAGCGCCTGGACTTGCAGTACAACCGCATCCGCTCGCTGCACCCCAAGGCCTTTGAGCGCCTGGACCAGCTGGAGGAGCTTTACCTGGGCAACAACCTGCTGCCTGCCCTGGCCCCTGGCACGCTTAGTGCCCTGGCCAAGCTGCGCATCCTCTACGTGAATGCCAACGAGATCGGCCGCCTCAGCGCTGCCTCCTTCTCTGGTCTAGAAAGTCTTGTTAAGCTGCGACTGGATGGCAATGAGCTGGGCTCGCTGGGCGACTCCACTTTCTCAGGGCTGCCGAACTTACTCTACCTGCACCTGGAGTCCAACCGCATCCGCTGGCTGAGCCGCGGTGCCTTCACTGGACTGGCCAAGTTGCGCTTCCTCGACCTCTCGGGGAACCAGCAGAGCTCCCTTCGCCACCCAGACATCTTCGGGCCGCTGCGCTCTCTCCACACCCTGCTGCTGGCCAGCAACAGCCTGCGGCAGCTGTCAGGAGGTCTCTTCCAGCACCTGCCTGGCTTGGCGAAGCTCTCGCTCAGTGGCAACCGACTGTCTCACCTGGCCCCGGATGCCTTCACGGGGCTGGGCTCGCTGAAGGAGCTGCGCTTGGAAGGGAACCTGCTGAGCCACCTGCCCGTCGCCCTGCTGGAGCCACTGGGCAGTCTGGAGGCGCTGGATCTGAGCCGCAATGTGCTGACCGCCCTGCACCCTGGTGCCTTCGCCCGCCTCAGCCACTTGCGGGAGCTCAGTCTTCGGGACAACGCGCTGGCCACGCTCCCTGGCGACCTCTTTGCCTCCAACCTGGCCCTCTACCGCCTGGAGCTGGAGGGGAATGCCTGGAGCTGCGACTGCCGCCTTCGCGGCCTCAAGCACTGGCTGGCGGCCTGGCACTCGCAGGGCCGCCTGCTCACCGTCTTCATGCAGTGCCGCCTGCCGCCTGCCCTGGCCGGCAAGTACCTCGACTACCTGCAGGACTCCCAGCTGTTGCCACCGCAGGACGGCAGCCCCTGCCCTGACGGCGCCTCTCCCTCCGCGCCGTCCCCCGAGGGGCTCGGCGGCAACAGCAGTGCCCCGGCGCTGCCCCCTGGGCCACCTCCAGCCGCCGCCTCCACCGCCCGCCCCGTGGGCGCGCCCGTGGCCGTCAGCCCCACGCCGCCTCCGCCGCCCAGTGCGGCGTGGCCCCGGCGGGCCGGTGCCGCTGCGGTCCCGCCGCTGGTGTCCGACCCGTGCGACTTCAACAAGCTGTTCCTCCACAACCTGTCCGTGGAGGCGGTGGGCTCCAGCTGGGTGACGGTGCGCTGGGCCGTGCGGCCGCACCGCAGTCCCCGCCTGCTCGGGCCAGCGCGATTCCGCGTCCTCTTCGATCGCTTCGGCGCCGCCGTCAAGTTCCAGCGCTTCGTGTACCTGCCGGAGCGCGGGGAGCCGGCGGCCACCCTGCGGGAGCTCCGCCCCACCACCCCCTACCTCGTCTGCGTCGAGGGTGTGCTGGGCGGCCGCGTGTGCCCGGTGGCGCCGCGGGACCACTGCGCTGGGCTGGTCACGCTGCCCGAGGGCAGCGTGGCGGCAGCGGCCGGCGGGTCCCGCGGCCCCGATCAGCAGCTGCTGACGTTGGTGCTGCTGGCCGTGAACGCGCTGCTGCTGCTGGCGGCCTTGGCCGCCTGGGCCGCCCGCCTGCTGCGCAAGAAGGTGCTGGGGCGGCGGCGGCGGAAGGCGGCCCCGGTCCACGTGCGGCAGCTCTACTCCACACGCCGCCCGCTCCGCTCCATGGGCACCGGCGTCTCTGCTGACTTCTCGGGCTTCCAGTCCCACCGGCCGCCCCGAGGCGCCGCCGCTGCCTGTGCCCTCAGCGAGGCCGACCTCATCGAGTTCCCCTGCGAGCGCTTCATGGACAGCGGGGGCAGCCGGCATGGGGATGAACACTTGCTGCAGCGCTTCGCCGACTGAGCCCGCCGAGGCCCCGGGGCCGCCGGGGCGTGCGGTCTGTGCGGGGATGGTGCGCGCCGGGGCCGAGGCCTCCGAGGGGCAGCTGCTCGCACTGCGGGCCGGGGCTGGGGCCGCCTGTGAAGTGGGGTTGCCTCTGCTGAACGTCACTGTTTTGTCAGGAATCATCACTAACCCAAGGAGAATCCCTGACAGGCGGTAACTGTGCCTTGCCACGAGGAGCAGCACGGCAGGAGCTCCTGCCAACAGCAGGCAGTGGCTCCCTTAAGCAGACTAGAGCTGTAAGTGTGCTGTTTCACAGGTGGTTTTCTCCGACCACTGTTGGGAAGAAGTTACAGTAAGTGGCCAGGTCCTGTGCGAGGAAGCTTTGAACAGGTCTTTCCAAGGCACCAGCTTTTCCTCATCAAAAATTTGGACCAATGCTCATCTTTTAATCAACTGGGTGCAACCAGGGAGTCACTGGAGGGCTGGAGATGTAAGGTTTTTTTGCTGGGCAGTTTGAGGGCTGTGCTGTCGCAAACCGAATGTGAGGTGATTCAATGTGCACGAGAGTTTTTTCATACTGTTTGTAAACAAGAATAATGCAGCTGGTTAGTTCTACAGGAATATATGGCTGACACCACTATGAAAAACTAACAAATTTTTGTAACATGTTTACAAACTAGCTATTTTTAAATTGTTTTTGAATAAATACTGCTTGGTACTTGTACACATTAATGTGTGCTGTAGTTGCCTGGGTCTGTGATGGTCAGTAGTTCGCTGACCCTCACATAATCCCTCTTCATTACTAAATGGGTAGATGCAGAGGAGAACTGTTGATGGATAAAAAGAAATTGGTGCCTTTCTTCAGAAACAATAATAGGTGATAATATTTCAGGAATGTGAAGCAATCTTTATCCTAACAGGCAATTCTCTTTTAGCCTTAGCCTACTAAAGTTAGAAGCTTTATGTACCTCACTGTGAAATAAAACTTTTTTGTGTATTAATCTAGATTATGTGTTTTGTGTAGCTGAGTTAAATGCTAAAGTTAAACCCTTATTCAGTAGTATATTTGTTTTGGTTTGTTGGTTGTTGTGGGTTTTTTAAATTAGAATTTTGCTTTAGGTTTCAGAGCAATGCTAATCATTTTATGGTCAGTTGCTCTCTACTTCTCAGACTTTCCTAAATATTTACAGAATGTGGCCCTGTTACTAGAAAATATGGTGGTTTAGTTTACATTAATAATTCTCTCTGTGTGGTCTAGAAATGAGCTAATTAAAGAGGTTCAAATCAGGGTTGCAATTTAAATGCAAATGTTTTAGATGGAGTTTGGTAAATTGTTGAGACTATTGATACTACTTCTGCTCCTTTGAATTAATGTGCGACCTCAGATGAACTCATGTAGAACTGAATAGCTTGAAGGAAGTGTTAGTGTACTATGGAGACATTTGTCTCAATATGATGCATTCATTGCTGACCCGAGGTGTTCGTGACTACAAGTTGTTTATTACCATAATTGCAAGTAAGCAATTTGGGTTCTTTCTTTTTTTTCCTTTTTCCTTTCCTTTTTTTTCAGATGAAGAAGTGTTTACAAAAGATACCATAGTAACTAGTACCTTCAATTGGAGTTCAGCGACTGAATGGAAAGAAAAGACTGTATGTTCTGAGGGAGAGAGTGTAGAGATCATTTGCCTTAATCTTTGTCTTTTAAATGGAGAAAAAAAAATCAAAATCTTGTTTCTTGGGTCAGTAGCAAGAAGTCCTTTGGGATTTCATTTTGACAGGCTGCAGTTTTCATGAATGTCAGGGGCCAAACTCAGTTGTCAGTGTATAGATTAAAATTCACCACTGCTATAAGCACAATGTTGAATGGAAGTAAAACTGAAGGAATGCAGGATCAGATTTCATTTTCTGTTAAGAATATTAAATTTCCATTCTTTTGGACATCTGGGTGCTTTTAGCTCTTTATGACTGTGGAGTCCACCACTGTTTGTTGTTAGAAATGCAGTGGGATTATTGAGTAAAGCTGTGTATCACACTAACGTTAGCTCTATCACTGGATATTCTTCCAATGGGAGATGCATAGATGCTGTACATGGTTATAATCAATTATGTCAATAAATCCTTTTGCTGAAAGAAAACTGGTGTCTTAGATTGTATCTCATAATGCATCACTCTTCAATCAGCTACTGGCTATAGCTTCTTCATATTACGAGCACTGCTGTTGGATGAGCACGAGGACTGTGAACAGTATCTCATCAGTCTGTCATATCTTTTCATAATACCTTTGTTTCCTGTTTTGTTTGTAATGTTTGGATAGTACAAACAGTAAATTAATTAAATGCTCATTTCTGTATAGATCAGTAAAGTGCCATTCCATGGATGAACTAATGATCCCTTATAAGCTAAATAAGTAATGATTGGGATTGTAGCTATAGTTTATGCTTATTGGAAGTTACAGTTCTGAGGATTTTTCAGTGTTACCAGGCTAATGATACCAACATGTCACGTTGAGCACGTGCATGTTGTTCAAATTAAGGATTCACTGCTTCTTTTTGAATTTACACAAACATCTGGAGAATTGCTAGAACAAAATGAAAGTGGCTCTTTGTTCCATCCTGGGAGAATCAGATACCCAGATCTGCACAACAGCAACAGTAAAAGAGTAGTTAATAGAATGAAGTTGTTGACTTTTTAAAAGTCACAGGTTTGTATCTCCAGGAATACTTAGGCTTTGTCTGCAGATGTTGCAGCATTCTTGCTGGGAGGGAACTGTACTAGCAGGTGGTTGAGGAAGGAAATGTCAGTGACATTGAATGTCTGAATGATGTAAATATAACATGGATGTATTTTTACCAGCAGTATTTATATTAATTTGGATATTTTTAGAAGTAAGCTCCTTTCTAAAGTATGACTGTAAAAACAGTTGTTTCTAAATGGATGAATCTGCCACCAATGTCTGCTCACAATGTTTGTCCTTCTAGCAGAAATAGTTTTATTGCTCTGTCCTCTCCTGGAATTCATGCAGCTTGAGGAAGAGTAGACTGAGTGCTAGTCTCCTGCTGAGTAATTACTGAGCATGTTATGTATCATAGATGTAAATCACCAAAATATTGCCCCAGCAAATTAAGTGGACTACTGCTGGGGATCTGCAAAAAGTACTGGGGCTTCTCCATTGGCAGAACCACTTGGCTCGGCAGCTTCAGTCACCTCCTGCTCCTCTACTTCAAAGCCTGACCCTCACTGCAATCAGCTGGCATGGCTGGTTGTGCAACTGGAAAGTGAACTATGAAATTGATCTTCTGGAAAATAACCTTTCCTAATAACTCCCCTCTCCCTTATTTTTTGGACAGCTCAGTTTCTTGGATGTTTCTTGCACCTTTTCTGCTCTTTGAAAAATGGGCAATTGGGAAGAAAAAAGAGTCTACTCCAGTTCCATCAGGATATTTATTTAACTAGTAAGCTTACATTTAGATTGTAGTGAATGAGACCACTAAGAGTCATTTGGTTCCATGACAGTATATGTATTTTCAGAAAACCCCTCCAGTGAGCAAGAGAAATACTACTTATTTTAAAACACCTGGGGACTCCTGCTAATTCAGGTTTCTCTGGCCACCAAGGGTGTACGTATGTTGCGTGAGGTCCACAAGTGAAGTTTTGGTTTAAAAAAATATTTAAAAAATCAAATCAACCAAATTATGTGTATGCAGGGATGTACTTGATTTTTCATCTGGGCAACTATTTTGAGACAAGTTGCTTTATAAATGTTGAATCTATACTATGGTATTTGCTAAGTAGAAATGGGGAAGAAATATTAGGAAACTGTATGTGCGGGATGCTGAATTTGTTCTTTTTGCACCATACTAAATATAGCATAGTTTTGGCAGCCTCTCCAAATACTGCTGTTGTGTTTTTCTCCATAAAAAGTTTAGTTTTCTCAAGTGCATACTTTAATTCCCATAGAAATTAAATTCCCATAGAAAAATAGTCAATTGTCTCTAAACACTAATATTTATCTTAATATCATTGTGCATGATTGTATTTATAGAAATGCCTGTTGATAAGTCTTTTTAAATAAATTGATATCTCATTTGTTTTTACAAACAAGACCATAAGAATTAGAATGAATAATACAGTATGAATACACTGCTGGAAGAAAACTGCTTCAAACATAATAGAGATACTTACTAACAAAGAAGAATCTGACACTTTAAAGAGAATTTATGAGGTTTTATGCTGTGACTTGTTGGATTTTTGTAAGGTACCTTTATTTATAATTTGATAATGTATGCATAATAATTTCATGTCATAGAAATACATTATTTGTCCAGGGATGGGGAGGCACACACATATATAGATCTTAAAAGCTATTGAGTGCTATAAAGAAAATTGGGGTACTGTTAAAAATATTTATTCTCATTAAAGTATTAGGTACCTGTTTTTTCTTGCAAAGTGCATTTGAAGTTGTTGCCAAGTAAACCAGTCCTTAGCTAATGCATTAAGTGGTGTCTCTTGACTTCAGATAGATGGGTATAATCCTGTTCTTTACTTTATCAAGGTTGTTTGGTTGGTTGGTTGGTTGGTTGGTTTTTCTTCTTATTCTCCAGACAAGCATAATCTCAAATCACTTTTTTCCCCCCAAAAATTTCATTTTTTGTATATTAAGCATTTCAAAACACTTTATTGCTCTTCTTCCATCCATGTGGAACTTGTGCCAAGAAAGAATCTGAACAAACATTAGAGCAATCTGTCAGTCAATAAATGTATAGCACTTCATGATGTAGCAAGTGCTCAGAGGTTGTGAGTGGCTTATTTTTTGGAATCTTGTGAGAATGAATGCCCAACAAAACATTAATGAAGTAACAGCTGTGCCTTCTAGTGATGGCAAATGTATTACTGTAATATAGCACCTTATGCATCAGTCTGATCTAGTCTAGTTCATTTTGTTTTGCCATGTGAGACTAGAAAAATTACTTGATTATAAGATCTGAAGTCAAGGAATTAGAGCAGATAAGCTTTTTATGAAGTCCTTGGCAAAAATCCTGTTAGCCAGGATTTTCCTGGTTCACTTAACTTCTCATGTGTGCAGTTTGTTTCATTGTCATTAGTTTAGTGTATGTTTGTTTAGTTGTAGCAAATATTTAGAAGTTATATGAATAGCCAAAGAAGGCCTGGATACATATAATAGATAAAAATCATATACAGAAAGATAATGAGGCAAATTTTCTCATCGAGAGATTTGTCTTCTAAGGGACATTGTCTTTAAAATAAACCTGAATGACACTTTTGTCAAGAAAGGAATATTATTTCATTGGAACATGAAGAAGGTAGGAAGGTTGCAAATAATTACATGATTCTCCTATTTAATGCCTTGCCAGCAAGAGCTTTGGTATTATGTTAATGGATTGTGTTACATAGAAATACACATGTATCCTATCTGGATCCAGAAAAGTTCATTGAAATCATATCTGGGCTGTCACTTTTAAGCTAAGGGATTCATTATACACTACTGGACTTTATCCTGACAGTGAGAAAAACCTCTTTTAGTATGTCTAAATCCATGTTTTAGTACGTTTTTTTTGCCTCATCTGTCATCTTACCATTGACATATCTATGATTGTATCATTTATTTTCCTCATCTTGCTAAATTTTTAAATACTGAAGTTAAATTTTGAAGTTGCTCAGTACTGCAGCAGCCTCTCTCTGACTACTGTAAAACAATTTGAAGGAGGGGAGGATACTCAGTAGTGATACCAATCAGATGAAAGGTCAGAAAATATTTTACTCTAGAGGAACTTCCTCAGGAAAAGCATACTTTCAGAAAAAAAAATGTTTTGTGTATAACTGAAGAATAACATTTGTCATTATGATGTCATGATCTAAATCTTGAGCAAGTATATGCAAGACAAGGAGCATATGTTAGACTTATGAGACAGTTTGAAGTGTTGCTCAGTACACACAGCAGATGTTTTAGCATGCCATTTTTTCAGCAACAGCTTGATCCTTCTTCTGTTTTCACTCCATGAGAGTGAAAAGATTTCAAGACTCTTAATATAGGTACCCATCAGTATTAGGTCTGTGGAATTAATTGTTTTGAAGGACTGTGCTCTAATATTCAGTGTTAATCTTAAAAAGAAAAAATTATTTCTCAGATCTGATCAGCTTGGAGAGATGAACCTTAGTGTCAACTGACATGGAAATGTCTCCCTCAGCTGATAATTACTAAAGAGGGGGAATATTTCATGACTTTGTTCATAGTAAGTTGTTAACTCTGAAACTTAAAGATGCCAAATTGAACACCAACTGTTTAATTGTTGATGACATTGCCATAAGGACCCAATTAATTAATTTTCCCCTGCACCAAATTTCTCCACTTCCTCTTGTTGCCTATTTATTATTATTATTATTTAAAACATTTTCTCCAAACCTTCAGTTTTTCTTTCTTCCAGCACTGCTCCTGTATTAAATATTTGCAGTATAAAGCTCTACAACTTGTTGCAATGTTTTGATGTAAGAGTAGCAGAAATAACTCAGAGCTATCTGTACTCACTGAGTTCAATATGAAAATGAATAGAGTAGCAAATGTACCAAAACTTTGAAACTTCCAAGTAGTTCCTATAAGCCTGGTCAAGATATTGGGATCCTTGCTCCTTGTTCTGCCTGACTACTTGTGCCTTCTGCTTGAGTGCTCTTACTACTTTTTTCTAGCATCTTATTTATTGGCATAGGGTTTTCCTCAAGTAATTTGGGATGTCCAGCTCAGCAGTTATGTGGTTTTTCTTATCTCACTTTTAAATTCTGTATAATGGGAGTTTGTTTTGGTTTGGTTTATCTGTTTTGAAATAAGAGATAGCCATTTTAAAATACTGTCTGCTCCTAGAAAGAGAAGGAGTATATGAATTTTAAAACGTGCTTAAAGAGAAGTTGTTTTGTTCAGGAAATACTAATGAATTCCAAACTGTTAGCTTGTAATGATATTGACTTACTTAGATTCTGAATTAATTTGTTTTTATTTGTACTTGCAAGTGCACCTGAGGCATACCTGCACTTCAGTCTAATCATGTTTTTATCCAGCCTGCTAAAATCACCTACCATTCCAATTAGCACAGCTGTACCTGAAAAACTCTGCCATTCTCACTTACAGGTTTTAAGTCTTTTCACTTATACCACTGTAGAAAATCATCTTAATCAACAAGCTCCTAGTAGGTCTTGTGATAAGCGATTCCTTATGGAACAGAAGAGTTGTCCATTTTTTCCAGCCTTCTAAACACAGACAAACTAAAAACCAGAACAGGTTTGTTTTGACATTTGTTTTCCCCCAACTCCCCCTCTACCATGGTAATAAACATGAAGGATTAGAACTTTACCATATACTACACTTGCCAAAGACTACCAATCGTGACAGTAGTGGCAGGACCCAAAGGTATATGCATTGGAATAATCATTTGGCTGTTCAGATGTGGAACTCTACAGAATTTGGGCATGTGAAAAACATCACTAGATCTGATTTTATACCTTTGGGATTTAACAGTTATTGTATCATGTTTTTTTCCGCAACAAACATTCTTTGTCTTCTCCCCTGTTTTATTTTCCCTCTTTGCTTGGCTAGAGGCTTTTGGATTAATACAGTGAGAGCGACTGGAATATGTGTTTAAGGATGCTGAGCATCCAATGTATCTGAAAAGCTGCAGGTGCTCAGAAAGTATGACAAAATATGCAAAACATAGACTTCAAGAGGCATCCAAAATCAACATTTTGGTTATTACATGGATACCTGTCCAAACTCATGTGTTATCATGATATATTCATCCTGTATAACCCCTTATCATTGTTAGTTGCCTTTTATTTCTCTTTTGAGCTGTAATGAGGTGCCATGATTTGTACTTCTTACATTGTGCTTTGACTTGGTCCTGACTACTGTAGCTACTCGGGTTCCATTTTTCTCCAGAGCAGCCAGTACTTGTATTTGGTATTGTTTTTGTGCAATATGAATGAAGTACAAGAGAAGGATTTAGAAAATGGGTTTCTTGCCCAAAGCTTTATCATTCAGCTGACAATCATCCAAACAGACAGCCCCAGTGATCTATATGATATGTTTGCTGTGATTCTTCAGGAAGACTGCTGCCTCCCTCCTGAGAGGGGAAAAGCTGTTGTTCTGTTTGCGATCTTTCCATTTTGGCTGAAACTAGTTTCTTAAGTTTTTTTACAAAAGGAGGTAAAATCCTGTCATACAGGCCAGTGGCAGTGCTTTTATCACATGTGTATGTATTCACTTCAAAGAGCTTGTGTAGCTGCCTGGTTTTTGGACAGTGCTTCTTGGACTGAAAGTGATCAGAATCAGACAGGAAGAGTCAGAAAAAATTTTATGTTCAGGAATCTGAGTATTCAAACCAAGAGTAATTAACACATTATAAAAAGGAATTTTGAATCTGGCATAATTCTTCTCTAAGGCACTAATTTTGTTTTAGGCAGCCTTCTCTTGCTGGTGTCCCCTGCAAAGCTGTCCCTCTCTCCCATGCACTCTGTGCACTGCTGGCATGAGCCTGCATTTTTCAGAAGCCATAGGAGGTTGATTTGCTTCTTATTTTGTTCTGCTCTTTGGTTTTGGCTTTTTTTCCTGCTGTTTAATAGGCCCTGTCCATGTCCCCTCCTTCTTTGCCTTTTTAGGTTTTTAAACGTCAGGATTATGACAATTGAGTCATTACAGCAGAGATGCTGAAAGTGGTGTCATGACCTCTGTTTGTTTTGAAGTCAGGGGTTAGAGTTCATGCTTTATCTGCTTAACTGTAATGCTGAAACATTTTAAACAACCTCTGTTTCATAATTCCTCTGCCCTTTCTGTGTCCTCAAATGCTCAATTTACTCTTCTGAAAAACTATGTGGAGTTTCCCTGACTCATGTTTTCCATGTAAAGTCATTATGTCTGACCCATAAATGTAAACTTCAAAGAGCACATACTTTGCATCTGAAAAGGAGAGGAATGGCATGTATTTTTCTGAGGGGACAGAAGATCTCTCAGTATATCCAGGAAGACTTTATTAACCATCCATTTAAAATTACATGAAGTTATATGTCACTTTGCAAATGGGATTATTTTGGAGAACAGCATTAGGAATAACTAAAACTATGTTTATATTACTAACAAATTTAAGATACAGGATTACAGCCAAAACTACAGTTGTTTATGAATCCTCCAGATTAAATTGTTGCTCCTAGAATTATCTGTTTCTCGGTGCAAAGACGTTATGCCAAACTGGTGTTACACAATGGATCCTGAGACAGCCCAGTTTTTGCTAATTTCAATGGATCTACATCAGACCTGAACTTGAGCCAATTCTTCTGTTTTCCTGCTTCTGCTGCAATATTTAGTTGTGGATATTAAGAGGAATTGGTGTTCTATTTAAACAGAAGGCTGATTAAACAAATCAATTATTTATCTATTTCACATGATGTGGAGTTATATTCTCGTAATTTGTGAAGCAGTGTGTGAAACTAATTGATTTCTGGAAAATGTGTATCTGTGATCCAGCTACACCCGTTATACTTCTTGGAATATCATACGGAAAATGAAGCTACCAAAAGGAAACATCTGTTTGTATCTAAAACCCCAAACATTTCTGAAGTTTAGCAACACGCATTCTTCTTGGGGCTGCCACCTATTATACTCAGCTCTAGAGCAAATACCAAAAGGATATTTGAGGTGACCTTTTGTATCAGATTAAACAAAATGACAAAACACTTGGCAATCGGACTTCCTCTGCTAGGCCATGGGAAACAGCAGACCAGAGGAACAGATAGAGTAAAAACATTAATTCAATATCATTTGCTATAGAAGAGTCTAGCAGTGAAAAGAACAAGTATCTGTGAAAAACCTGAGGTCTCTGTAATTTGGCACCTCTGGAAATTTGTCTAGGTTCTCCTGCAAGGGCTATCTCAAACAGCAAGGGATGGAGAACAACAAAGGACTAGAAAATATTATGTGGGAAACAGTTTTCTTTCAAAAGCTATTTTTTAGGGGGAGAATATCCCCAGTGGACTGCAGTTGTGATATCAGTGTTCTTGTTGCATGTTAACACATACTGGGTTTGAATATTTTTTTCACATATTTATTTGAAACACTGTGTGGACCTCAAGGTTCCCTGTGCCTCTGTTATTCTGTGACTTCTGGCATGCTCAGTAAAGCTGGGGGAGGAAAACAAACCACAGCTTCCCAGGGAGGTTAAGTTAGCACAAACCAGAATGCTGTTAGAGTAATAGTCTTGTTTGCTGGTGAATGCTCATTCCCTCCATCTGTCCATCCAACACATGCTGGGTAATAGCACTACTAACAATATATGTTACTGCTCCTTGCTGCTTGTTGACAAGGGAACTGGATTGTTTATTTGCAGCTGACAATGCACAAATAATAGGAATAGTCAACTCTACTAAGTAAATTATAGATCTATGATCAAAGGACATCCCCCTCTAAAGGGTCAACAGATAAAGCAGTCATCAGAAATGGGAAGATAAATGCAAACATTTACCTGTTATGATGATTTGGATTATTATGCAGTAGGTCTATACACAAAGGAGCTACCTAAGAAGGTTAAATTTTAGACCTTCAGTGCACTAGGGATAGTTTAGTTTGGTTTGCTCAAACTGGTGGTTCAATACCACAGGTGATTCTCTATCTGTTGCAGCCTGCCTTCCTAGTGCCTCGCTTGGTGCTACTGCTTTCTGTCCAAGCATGCTCACATCTTGGAGTCCTTTCCTGTGTGCAAGTGCTCAACCCCTGCAGGCTTCTCCTAACTGGGTGAGATTCCAAGGAGATGCAAAGAGTAAGAAGGCATGAGAACACTGAGATTTCCACTACAGCCACATGCGGGCAAGAAGCCCAGAGGAGAAGCTGTAGCTTCAAGACCAGTTGTGTAGCCAGTAGGCAGGGATGGGAAAAAAAGAGAGGGAGTCTTTGCCTGGAGACAAAATTGCAGCAACTATGAGAATGATGGCCAAACAAGGGCTTGGTGAGGAAAAATGGTTGCAGCATGCAGGACCTTTGACCGGGTTACGAAAATTCAAGGCCAGAAGTGCTCATAGGGTTGTTTTGGCCTGCTAAATTGTTTCACTCTTCCGTCTCTGTCTAAGAGCCAGGAGACAGACCTCCCTGTTTGCTTGGTCTTTTTTAGAATAATGGAATACGAGTGTTCAACAGTCTCACCATCCCACAACCTCCCCCCATCCCCATCCGTGCCCTGAGCAGTCAGAGATTACTGAGGACAGAATTTTCTTGGAAAAAAGGGCCCATCCACACTGTAGGTTGCTGCCTCCAGCAGCAAAGTATCACTGTTTAGCAGTAAGCAGGTCTAAAAGCAGTTTAAATAGGATCACAGGCTATTCCTCAGTGCAGGGCAGCTGGAAAGAGAGGTACCACAGCCAAGTTCCACCTTTGCCATACAGCATTGCTGCTTCTCTGTTTCTCCCTGCACGTGTTGCCATACATCGTGCTCGCTCTGCCAGGCTCCTGGCATGAAGCTTACAGCTGTGAGCTGATGCTGTCAAATTACAAGTAATCACTTTCCTTGGAAAAGTAATTTCTTAAAAAGCTGCTAAAAGTCATGGGAAACTTGTATTGGTGCATGAGGTGTATGTGTGAGCTCCCATCAGGGTAATGGCAGTGTCGGCTGGATGCTGCAGATAATTTTTAGTAAATGTGGGTGGACTTTGCATGAAGTTCTCTTCAACTCATAAGAGTGATGGTGATATGTGAGCAAGTTCATAGAGGTTAAATCCAGTTCTTATTTCAGCCACAAACCAGGAAGATAATTGAGTCCTATAGATGCTCTTCTAGAATGAATGGTATCTCCTTCCTCTGCTTTCATAGGAGATCTCACTGGATTTTGCAGAGCTGTGGAGAAATTCCCTGCTGCAGCTTACTTGCCCATATTGTTAGAAAAGCTTTTGGGGGGAGATTTGGCCTCTGGAAAAGGAGTTTTCTAGACTGAGAGTTTGACTGGCAGTGGTGCATACCCCTGGAGAATGTGGTGAGCTCAGCCCTGAGAAGAGCTCAAGGCACACATTTAATCATTTAAACAGTCAGGCTACTCACTGCAGGCACTATGTAGATTTTCTGCATGTACCCATCCACCTCACGCCTCCCTTTTTTTCTACTCAGAGTCAGAGAAAAGTAAAAGCCAAAACCCCTATAGACTCTTTAAGGCCAGAGAAGCTGACTGAAAGAAAACACTGTGTTGGATGTCCAAAATAGTAGCTGAATTTTTGGAACTAGGGACGTAGAGAAAGAGCACAATGCACATACATCTCTTAATATGCAACCCTTATGCTATTCTGGCTTTGTATAATTTTTGCTCTTTTTTTGCCTCTCTCTCTTTCCTTCTCTTTTAATGTTTACCCTTTTTTCTGTATTTTCCTTCTACTTTTTCTCTTAACTCCTTGCTACAGATATTGTTCCCACGCATCTGCTAGAGCCCTCAAAGTGTACTTTCTGGCTGAGTGTTCATTAATCTTTTATGTTGGATTGCAGAAAAAAGCCCCAGATTAATTATGTTCTGAAGGTTTCCAGCATCTCTCAACATATTTTCTCATGGTAACTTTGACCCACAGCTTCTCTTCTTCCTTCATAAAAGATGAGAAGCTTACAAATCAACCCGTTTAAGTCCCTATGAAAATCTTAGTTCAAGCATGTTTCCTCACAAGTTCATCCTTAAGGATGCACAACTTACCTCCTCAGAATCTTGATGTTGTCTCACACAATTACAAAGCTGATATATTAAGATTATAAACAAGCTAGTAATTAATTTGATAATGTATATACACAACTGGATGACACAAAAAAACCTTGGCATGTTTTCTCTGCTTGAGTTGCCCTAGCAGTCTGCAACATCCATGCCTCCAGGCCTTTCATTACTGTACTTGGTTTATCCTGAAAACAGTGGAGCATTTCTAGGGCAGCTAGTTTTCTTTGACCCTTTTCTTCCTGTTTTGATTCCCTTTCCCAATACAAAAGCACATTTATTCCTTTTTCTCCCTCATTCAGACATCCTTATTTGACTTGGTGAATGTGTTTATATGTCTCCTTCATAAAATTTGGAAGTATTTATTCTGAAATTAGGAATTTTCAGTCTCCAACCACTTTCATAGACACAGACAAAGGCAGCTTCATTAGGTTTCAACCTCCCTGTTGCTGGAGGCATGTGCAGTTCAGTACATGATATTTGGTTTAAAGACTGACTGCAGAGTCCTGGGTGGTAAAGTGATGAAATAATTCTGTTCTGATATTGAATGCTATTCCATAATTATGTCATAACTTTAACTGGAATAGATTTCCACAAATTGAATTTCAACAGAAGAACATTTTAACAGGTTAACATGGCTCAGATCCTCAGGGCTTCTCTACCCTCATGGGTTATGCTGAAAGGAAGCCGCTTGAGGCAGCTGGGGCTTTATTCAACACAGTTTTCAAAAAATAGTAACACATCTCAGCTGAAAACTAGTTGAAGGCTGTTAGTTCTTCTGGGGTTTCTTTGATGATAGTATTAATCAGGCAGGTGAATTTTGGGGGGAAAAATGCAAGAAAAATCATAAATACCTTTTTTTAAAAACTGTCTTAGGGAGTTGGCTGGGTATTTGGGAATATATCTACTTGTTAGAATATGTAGGTGCAAACAGTATTGACTGCATACCTGTTTGAGTAACTGCATGCTACTCACCACATCTGACCCCAGAAAAATTATTCAGCTCTCAGTTCAAGTTAAAAGCCCTTCAGATGAGAAAGGGCATTGTCTTCAGGACTTACCTCCTAATTTAACTTCTTTCTTGCAATTTTTGTTGGTTTTGTGGCAATAATTTTCATGTTACTTCCTGATCTGGTCTTCCTCTAGAACCTTAATAACAACATCACCTCTTTCAAAGTACGGCATGAAACCAACCAGTTTCCATCATGTTTTCTATCAGCAAAGTTTTTCTAATAAGTAACATTAACTGAAGTCACTTTGTCAGACTAAAGAAGTTAAAGAACAGAATTATTGACAAGTTGACTTCAAAACCATCTAGACACAAGCAGAAACTGTCCAGGTACAATCCTGGGCAACCGGCACTATGTGTGCCTGCTTGAGAAGGGGGTTGGACCTCATAACCTGAGGGCTCTTCCAATTTCACCTCTTCACCTCCTGTGATTCCATGACTTTACTTTCAGCTTTATCCATTTGCATTATTTAAATGGCAACTGAAGCCATTTTCATCAAGCTAAAAGAACTGCTACTTGAAGACATGTAGGGTTTTTTTCTCTTAAGAATCCACACCAGAGCATATGTGCTGATGAAGTTAATTAAGTGAGAAAATACATCCATTGTCCAGACACTCTGAACCTCTAGTAATGATGGGATTGGTTAGTCATGTTTGGTTTAGTTGTTTTTTGGGGTTTTGTTTTGTCGGGTTTTTTTTCCCCAGAATGAAAATGTCTTCTTCATAGTTTTTGATGGATTTCAGCTTTGTGTCTCTTGAACCTTTTCAGATCATTTGCAGCAGAAAACATAAATTAAGTAATTCTTCCTATCTATGTACAATCCATAAACAGTCACTGTTATTGCCATTCAGTACCTGAAACAATCAGCAGATTTTTATTGTGATCAAGCTTTTATCTTTTTCCTCAGTGAATATGAGGGTTGATCTGTGTTAGAATTCAAATAGGTAAAACTACAGTCAGTAATATGAATAGATACCTAAATAATATAGAAACTCCAATCAGGTGGCCCAACCTTTAATAATTTATCCTTATCATCACAACAATTACAATCAGCTTTGGTGAGAACACAGGCATAGATGACCACTGACAGTGGGGTCACATCCAATTTAGGAGTTACCAGAGTAACTGGCAGCAATTTTCCCAGCTGCAGTCATCTGTGCTTTTAATTTTTTATTTTCCTCTCAATTTGCCTTGTAGTTTCACTTTGATCAGTGTCTGGGAAGAAGAAGTAAACTGGTACTATTAGTTGGCACTTGTAGTTACTCTCTTTTGGTTTGGAGAAGGGTTTTGCAGAAATACTGAATCAAATATGAAAATAGTTTTCATTTACACTTCCCTGGTGCCTTTTTAGAGTCATCTCACAATGAATAAAACACTTTTTTTTTTTAATTCTCTTCCCTGGAACATCATAAAGAGACCTCAGCAACACTGTCAATTTGAGTCATGCAGAAATTGCAAGCATTAGCAAAACAGTGAATTAAGTAGTCATTTTAATTTGCTCAAATTTGTTCCATTTGTACTGTTCTCTATCTTAAAATATGCCCTCTGACTGAGAGACCTGGAAACCTAGTTAAAGAAAAAACTTAAATAAAAATCTTTCTTGCAAAAATGTGATGGATCAAGAGCTGGACAATTTCAGAAAAATAGCAACATTTATATAAAGATGTAAATTTGAAAAGCTGTCATGCAAATCAGACTGTAAGACCCATCCCCAGAAAATAATGCTAGATAAGGAAAGCAGATTGGTTTCTCAGATGAGGGAAATCATAGATGTGAATTTTAATGTTTAGCTTACTGATGAAAGTGCAGGCTGTAATCTCCATAAGTTGTAGAGTTCAGAATTGAGTCATTGAGTTCTAGATGGAGCTTTTCTCCCTGTTACCATCTGATAAGGTTTATTTTGTTGCCTAAAAACCTATGTCAATAATAATTTCTGTAAATTGAAAGCAAGAAGAGTGACCAAGCTACACATGGTTTAAAAAAAAACCAAAACAAACCCACAAAACAAAAACCAAAACAAAACCAGAATCAAGCAACTCTATGTTCAAGGGATTTAACTTTCTAAAGTAATTTTAAATGTACATTTGCACTACAGTTAAAAAATTTAGCTGTCTTTAAAAATCATGTTCAAACATAAAACATTTAAGGTAATTTAATAGTTGGCACTTAAAGCAACTGCAATTTGATGTTCAATTCAAACCAGATGTTTATTTTTTGTTAGAAGTCTATTCTGTTGTCAAGGGAGAGAAAAAGCATTCAAGGTTATGGAGCAGACATTTCTTACTGCAGTTGATTAGAACAAATTACCAAGAACTGCACTTCACGTTTGAAAGACTGAGGTGTTTATGATCTCAGGCCCCAACAATTAAAGAAAACAAAAATAAAGGGATTGAAAGTATACATACTGCGAACAGTTAAACTGCAAGAATGCTATGGATCCCAAACAGCTGGATCCCATTTGAACTCAAGAAGTTTAATAGCATAAGCCTGCACATCTTCTTTTCCACTTCTAAGGATCATCTGCCAGATGGAGAAGACCCCCCTCTCATTTCCTTGCACTGTTCAATTTTGTAGCAAAATAAAATGACTCTTATGTGCTGGAATGGAACCAGTGCTTCTAAACCAGGGAAAGATATATAGCTCTTAGAGAAGATTGGTTTGATGTAAAGGAAACAACAGTAATAAATAATCCAGCTTCAGTAGTGAAATGCTTGCAAGAAAGTTATTTTATTCAGCAAGCCAGTAACACTGATGCAGTACTGAAAACTGCATTTTTTTGAAAGTGGGATACATTAGTGAGATCATGTTTTAAGATCATGTCATCTTAAAATGTGCCCAGAAGTTATTTCCAAATTATCATTTTGAATGCTACATCTCCTGTTACTGTGCTAATTGGACACTCACCAATGACTCCTCTCTGTGTTTTACAAACTTACTGTTTGGAAATAGATGTAGTGAGGAAAGAAACAGGACAAAAAGTAATCCTGTAAAAAGTAATGCCACTGTTCAAGATAGTATTGATCCAGCAACAGGGCTGAAAGAAATGAACAGAGGATGAGTCCTAAGAACTGCAGTTTGCCCTCTCCAGGCTCATACTTCTGTCTCCTGTCCCACAGAGAGTCTGTAGAGACTGTCTGTGATATGGTAGGGAATATGCAATTCCTGTCTGATGTCATGAAAGTTTGCTTCCCTGGAAGATACTTGTTCTGATGTCTGTGGGACCCTTCATGCACATGAAAGGAGAGGAGGAATTGCTTTTTTGCCATGTAATTTAACAACACTAATTAAATAAAGATATCCACTGTGCACTGAGTAGCATTAATTACAGCTCTTTTTGCAGAGAGTGCATGGTAGCGGGGGGGAATTACATAGAAACTAAATCACAAAATGCATTTCAAGGACACATGCTGGAACTCCACCAACTCTGGTTCTTAATAGCATCTCAAGAGGGGAAGTCCAGCTGCTAACATTGGGTGCTTCAGAGTGGAGAACTGAAAACAAGTCTTTGGACCATTCTTGAATTGCAGACAGAGGCTTTCAACTTGCAGACAACTTGGCTTTCAAATAGTCAGCTTCACTGAAGTGCAGCTTCCAGTCTCAAAGTCCAGAAATGAAGAGGAAGCCAAAATCAGTGACATGGTCATAGCGTTTCTGTGCTTCTTCTGGCCTGGTTTACAGTCAAACAAATGCATTTTGTAGTAGAAAGAAAGCACAAAGACTTCCAAAGCCTGAATGGATTACTTTCAACTGTTATTCCAAATTTCAGCCCTGATCCATAAACTGGCACAGCGTGATTAGATGGTGCTTTAGGTATCAGCAAACTGACCTGTGCTAGAGAGGATCTCGAAATTTTGGTGGTTAAGGGATCAAGATAGTCAGGCCACAGATCTGCTGCAATGGATCATTCCAACAGTTCACTGGCTGCTAATCCGGCATCTGCCTTATATAGGTCAATTTTTTTTTTCCACTGTGTTGCTTTTGGCAGATAAAAAAAGGACCCCTCACTTGAGCTACAGTTTGGTCAAGCTTACAGAAATTGCTTACCACTCCAGCAGTATGAAAGAATATTTTATGTGATTTTGAGAAAAAATGTCCTCAGTCTCTTAAGATTTTAAGTCATTTTGGTAAAACCGAACAACACTCAGTGCATCATTATAAACTGTAATAAGACTCATTAAGCTGTTTTAGACCTCCTTTAGAGGAGGTACATTACTTTTATGTTTATCTTTTTCTAATAATGTTATAAGGTATTTATTTAGTTTAGAAGCATAAAGATGCCTTTGGTAACTTCTGGTCCCAGGCTTCAGCTGTGTTTGAGATAGAAGCTGTGTTTTTCCAGCTATTACTAGTAATCAGATTGCTGCAAGCCAAAAATACCTGTGGAGCCCTATTGACCCCACTGAGGCTCAGCATAACTTACTCTGTTTCTGCTTGTGAATGACACTGTCTGCTTACAAGTGTTAGTGAGATGTCTGTCTAGACTCAGCAGTGCCTAACGAAACTGAAGTATTGCTATTTGGTTTGCGTAAGGGAAAAAAATCCCAACAAACAAACANAAAAAAAAAAAAAAAAAGCATAAGTGTCTACACTATGTTACAGTGATTACTATGTAAGAACATCTTTGTTCATGGTATTCCAGATGGTGTTTGTGTCTAGAAAAACTTTCTGTTTTTTACCTGGGAAGAGGATTGTCTCAGCTGTGCTGGACCCACCGAGCACACACGCGAGGAGCCGCAGCCTACAGGAAGGGGCAGAGCGCGTTTGCAGGGCACGAGCAGCCCTTGGCGGAGCCGAGTGTGCCGTGGATCGCGGACACGGGCGGCGATGTCCGGCCCACCCGAAGGCAGATGGCACCACCCAGCGGCCTTGGGGGCTATTGCATATCTCCACGGGACCCTGCTTTTATTTGGGGAAAATGCCGTGGATTGGTAGGGGAAGCAGTGAGAAACGAGGCCAGTATCTGTAAGCTCGCTGCTGTGAAAGCATGGACTCATAGAATAGTGTGGGTTGCAAGGGACCTTTAAAAGTCACCTAATCCAACTCCCCTGCAATGAGAAGGGACTTTTTCAACTAGAAAAAGCTCAGAGCCCCGTCCAAGGTTTCCAGGAATGACACATGCGCCACCTCTCTGGGAAACCTGTTCGAGTGTTTAACCACCCTCATTGTAGAAATCTTATTTCTTTCATCTAACTTAAATTGACTCTCTTTTAGTTTAAAACCATTACTCTTTGTCCTGTTGCAACAGACCCTACTAAAAATTCGTCCCCATCATTCTTAGAAGTCCCCTTTATGCACTGAAAGGCTGCAGTCAGGTTTCCCCTTTTCTTCTCTGGGCTTTACAACCCCAACTCTCTCAGACTTTCTTCACAGGAGAGCTGAGACATCCCTCTACTTGGCGCCCTCTGGATCCATTCCCAAAAGTCTATGCCTTTCCTATGCTGAGGACTGCAGAGATGGATGCAGCACGTCAGGTGGGGTCTCACCAGCATGGAGTTAAGGGACAGAACCACCTCTCTTGACCTGCTGCCCACTCTGCTTTTGATGCAGCCCAGGATACAGTTGTGGCAAGCACACATTGCTGGCTCATGGGCAGTTTTTCATCCACCAGTACCCCTAAGTCTTTCTCAGCAGGGCTGCTCTCAATGCCTTCATCCCCCAGTTTGTATTGATATGGGGTGTTGCCCTGATCCATGTGCAGAACCCTGCACTTGGTCTTATTTAACCTTGTGAGATTCCTATGTGCTTCCCAGGGCTGGAAGAAAAAAAGCAGTAGAGGATCACAAAAGTATGTGGCATTACCTCCTTTCAATGCAAATGATTTCCTTGTGTTTGAGGTGTTCCAAGTCTTACTCTGGTTCTGTCAATACTTCTGCAAAACTACAGGTATTTGGTTACCCACAAATTTTATACAACTTCAAAAAAACTGTAATGCTGTCAGTTGATTGTGGCTTCTTTGTAAATGGGAAATGAAAATACTGTTTAATGTATGGAAGGCTATAATGTTTCAAAGATTGCTCAAGTGCTGTAAAATCCTCTTAATACTTTTTTCCTCTGGAGTTTTAAAGAATGGAGAAAATTATTGTTAAATTGTGTAAGATTGAAAAGGGATGTAACTGATCATATATTGCCATATTATCATTAATTGTATTATTCTGTTTATTTTACATTTACAGAGCTCAATTCTTTATTATGTTTACCAAAAACTTTCAAGTCTAAATCTGTTTCACCCTTGCCAGAGCAAAAAGAGGATTTTAATATATAATAATTTCATTCCTATATAGACTGTAAAAATAAAATCTTCTTGAATGCAACAGGTGATTTCCATGAAACGAAAAACCTGGCAGCAAAAAGTACAAAACAATCCACCTTCAAACTAGTGTATTCAATCTGTGATTAGTTAGTGTGTCTGAACTGCGAAAATGAAATCAGAAACAAAGCTCAAGTAAAAAGGAAATGTACCACTGACAGTGAAAAACACTTAATGACTTTTTTCCCCATTTGTATCTTTGTTGTGAAGAATCTAAGGTCTTCCTAGTCACATACAAACCCACTCAATTCAATGTATTTTCTTTCAGCAAGGCCTTCATTGCAATCTAAACCATTTCAGAGTTGGAATAAAGTTTCCGGGACTGGAGGGTGGTGGTGAACATATTTGAGATCTTTGTGTGTGAGTGGGGTGGTGGTTTAGATGATATAATGAGGTTTTTCCATCTTGAACTTGCATCAACTTTATAATTTTTTAAATATCAAAACTTATTCATTCCCCTAATATGTCACTAGGGATGTGTGCAGACATGTAAGGTTCTGGAAGACATTGTGCTATTCATTAGACTTTACTCCAAATTTCAATAGCAGGTCTCATCCTGTAATATGTTAACATGATCCCTGGTGCTACAGGTCAACTTTCTAGTTTAGCAAATCAAAACCAAACAAATCAAAACAGTAACAAAAAAAACAACCAACCAAACAAACAAAAACCCTAAGGAGAAGGAGAGATACAGCTACTACACCAGAGCGGAATATACTTAAAAAACTCATTTAATTTTTTTTAAAATAGAGGACATAATAACTAAAGTTTTTATATGCTGAAGATAATATTTTATGTTTATTTTAAGTATGCAATTAACCTTAGCCTGTTCCTTTCAGTGTACCGAAATCTATTGAGTCTGCTAAGATTGGCAATAATCTCCTTTGGTTTGGCAGATGCACTTCTGCTTTTGTGCTATAGTTAAGAGATGCTCATTTGAGAGCTTAGACTGATATTTCAGCAGCTGACCACAGGTGAGCTGGAAGCTTTACAGAGGACTCTCACCAGAGCTAACAGTGTTCACAAAGGCTTCATGCAGCGTATTCCCACCAGAACTAGGTTAAACAGACAGTAAGAGACTTGCTTAAAATATACTTTCTTGTTACTCTTGTAGTTTTTTTGATCCTACTACTGTAGCATAAATCCAGGTGGAGTTATCCTATTCAGCCTCTGAAAAGGTGGGAGCTAGGAATGCTGGAACATAGAAGTCTCTACATATTTTGTATGCTGCTCTTTTGGAAGCAATATGTAGCTCTGCAAGCTGTGTAGCAAATTCTTATCAAGGCCATCAAGTTAGAAAGGTTGTGAAATTTCATAATTTTACTGTTGGTTTGTTAGGGAGTTTTTGAGTGGGAAGGGATCTCTTGCAATTTCTAGTATATCAATTCACCTGGTACTGTAGATCAGTCCTTCCCTTTTTCTGTTTCTTCCTTGTTTGTGGTTTAAGTCTTTCCTTGCCTACACAGCCTTGTGCCACCAGTATCTGTGGAGGAAAACAGGTCTGAAAACAGCTGGTTGATGAGAAAATCAGAAAAAATGGGTGCTTTTACCTGGACCAATTGCACAGAGACACTTTGGCACAAAAGAAGTCGTGAGAGCCAGTGGCATGAAGGGTGAGGGAAAGAAACATCTCCATCTGCAGCAGGATAGGCTGAAGCAAATACTGAATCATAAGCCTTTCTTAAACATACATGAAAAATGTTCATTAAAAAAAAAAAAAAATTAATCTTTTGAGTCTCTCTTTCATGTTAATATCTGTGCCAAATAACTTCTTAAAACTCCATCCTTGCAACTCTTTAACTCTTTCATGTCTCCCTCCACTCCTTTGTCAATCCCTTTTAACTCTGTACTGGGGTCATAAAGTCCATTACCCTCTCAAGTCCTCTTTGTGTTTCTTTTAAATAAGTCCTTTGTATATTCACATATAAATACTTATTTTGGTAACTATGTGCACAGAAGATTATCCACTTCCTTACTTCAGTGATGGAAGTAAGATTGATTGCACTAAATGTCAACGAGAACCATGCTAAAAAGGCTGTCCTGTGAAATTTCTTTTAACTTTAACAAGAACAGAGCTTGAGACTAAAATGGCTGATGCAAATGGCAAAGCCCACTATCCCTTGAAAGGGTATAACCCCTTGGGGGTGAGCAAGTGAGGGCAGCTTTGTGCAACAGTTGTCATAAAATGAATAAAATACGCATTTTCCCTTCTCACAATGAATGCCCTGGGGTTTATTCCATGTTATTCCTTAAGAGATTTTTTTCCTGCTCACCCAGTTATTATTATTCCCACTGGCTTTAGCCAAACCATTTGGGCAAGCCAGAGCTGCAGGATTTACTTCTGGCATGTACAATGCCTGTTTAATAACATTACATAATTTTAAAGCACTTCACAGATGTTCGTGAGGCCTTCTGCCACCTTTCTGAAGTTAATAGGTGTGATAACTTTGGAAAGGGTGGAGAACAAGGACCAGGACTGAAGTTTATTACTCCATAAGCATCTTTTCATAGTTCTTCCTATGAAGCCACCATCTCCTTGCTTTTGCTGTGTCCTGCCTGAGTTACCCATGTCCTCCTTTCATCTCCTGTATGTGCTTGCTTTTGCTCTCAGCCTGGCCCTTGGTGGTGGCTGGATAGTGCTGGTGTGGCTGATGCAAGTGTCTCCTGCCACAGAGTCAAAGTGTCCCCCTTTGAGGATAATGAAATACGATAGCTTTGTGTCAACAGGTCACGCCATTGACTAAATTAGTAGCTGTAAGTGTTCCACGCATGTGGAAAAAAAGTGTGAATTATGTCTGTTCTTACCAGTAATGTTGGTTGTTGAAACACCTTAAAATATGAAAACATTTTTCATTGCTTAGGTTTACTGTATTCAGTTTTTCCATTGTTTACACATGCAAATATATTAATTGGATTCATTTGACTTCCTTTTTCAGTTCATGTCACAGAATGATACAGTGTTGCTGAGACATAAAAGACTTTTCATGCACTGCTTTCTGGAGAGATCAATTTTGTTTTAATTTCTAATTTGAAAGTATTTCTGGATTTAGAGTGACTTCAACTTTATAAAAACAGAGGATTTGTGGGTAAAGTAACCTGTTAGCTTTGCTTCAAAATAATTTGCATCATTCCCAGACTAGTGAAACTTTGTTGGGGGTATACTGACTACCCAGGAATCATAATCCAGGCTACTGCTTATATGTGACAGACTTGATATTTTGTCTTTTTTAGGTATTATTTTATTTTGATCTTTGTTAATTGTATGGATTCATTTGGTACTGTTTTCTGTTACTGTTACAGTCCCTGCTATGAGTACCACAACCATACTTGCTATGTAGGCTCTGGGTAATAACTCCATGTTTTATCACTTTGATCTGGTTTTTCTATTTCAGTATGGCTAGGCATTTGTATCCCTTTCTCACAGGTTGGTTATTATGATTATTATCAAGGATGTGGTGATGTAGGCAATAAATCAAGTTCCTGGACCAGGCAAATGGTCACAAATGATACATTTGGAGCCTTCACACCTGTCCTGTTCCTAATTTTCCCAAAGAACAGAAAAGACATAAAAACCTCATAAATATCCTTACTAATTCTTATTAAAATCAGGAAGAAGCACATAATAAATCAGTTTTGAAACTACAAGTGGTGCAAACGTTTTGAAAAAGCTACAAACCTTCCCATTGTAGAGCTTGTGATTTGATCCAAGAAGCTATGTATGTCTGTGTCCTGCCTGATGAGAAGGGAAGGTGTGAGAATATTTCATCAGCAGGTATTGGATGACTTTCCTCCCTCATTAGAGTTAGCTTCTAAAGATAGGCTTAATCTCAGAAGTGTGAATTTTCATCTCCCATCCAAAGTTATCATCAGTAACAGTGATTTATCCATGTAAATATTTAGTTCATTTTTGATTCCTGCTAAATTCATGGCCTTGTCAGCTTCCCATTGCACTAAATGCAATGAAGCCTGTTTGCACATCATGTGGAAGGGTGTTTTCTTCAGCCAGCTCAGAGTTTAGTCAACACTTAACTTCGACTGAATGTCTCTTCCAGTTCATGTTACAAAAGAGATTAGGAACTTCTCTTTGGCCTCTCTTCCAAGACTAATGCATTGTTTTATTTACTGTTCAAATGTCTGTTTTTTCATTTGTCTTCTAAGATGCTGGCTCACAGCATTAAGTCCTGACTCTCCAGTAACTCTAGCATATGATGAGGGTTTTTTTTTTTAATTCACATATGGAAGCCAAATCTATTCGTGTCTGTCACTAGTCAACAGTAGATGTCTGGAGGAGAGTTTTAAGAGAGGAAAACATGTAGAAAAACATGATACTTCCCTGACAGACACTTCCAGCCTGCAGCTGTTTATGTTTAGAGATTGCCTGCACCCAAGATGGTGTCTGTAAACTTATCTTCATAAATTTCAACTCCAAAATTACATAGGTTATTTTGAACATAGCACAGTCCTATGGCTAAAGAACATGGTGAATGGAAAAGTATTTCCCTCCCATTATCTGAACCTGCTGCTTGCTTTTATCTTTAGATCTTGGATTAGAAGGCAAAAAAAATTTTTTTTTTTCTGTTTACCTTATTCTTTTCAATAATGATTTCATTAGCCCATAACATACCACCCTGCAGTCAGGTCTGGAGAATCAGCCTCCCAAATCATGCCTGGTGGGAGACCTTGTCTAATGTCTATTAGAAATTCAACAATCAACTGTTGCTTCCCATGGGATGACTAGTTTGTTTCATGAACTTGAATATATTCATGAGGTTTCAGAGACTTCTCTTCCCTATTCCATGTGGAATTATTCAGGTGATCCTAATGCTCCTTATACATAACTTTGTTGTATTGACTACCGAAGCCTTTTCCATACTTCTTCAAGGCACAAAATGAACACTTTGGAATACTTTGTGAATACACTCAGTATGTCTCCTTTAGGAGAAACAATGAATCCCCTTCCTCTTTTGGCCAAGGTGTTATTCTGTACTTCAGGGTCTTTCTTAGGTCTTCTTCAAAGTGTGTCCATGAAAACTGGCTTTGGCTTCAACTTGTAAGAGTACTATTACTAGAATTCTTTATTACTGCAGCATTTTGAGATGTTGCTGTATGAAGCAGATATATATGCCCAAAGAGGCATATTATTTTGAAAATATAAGTCTGTACCATTCAGATCAGTTTATAGCAGAGTTTAAACCAAAGAGAGTTTTTTTCTGCTAATTACATTTTTCAAATGAAAAGTGAAAGGCCCATTGGTGAAATATTGGATGGCTGACCCAGAATTATGAGGCAAAATGAACCAGGAGTGAAATTTGGCCATGGTCAATAAGGTTAGGAGAGAAGCTGCTTTCTTTTTGTGTGAATCTTGCACAATAGAGATGTGACAACCTTTAAGTTAGTTATCTTGAAAAAATTGTCCTGGTTTGATTTCATAACATACTTGCTCCTTTTCCCTATGAAATTCTATTTTGCTCTCTGTGCAGTCCTAACACTTGAGGCCAGTAAAATAGCCAGGTTTTATGTGCCTGGGGGAGTGGTATGAGAGCTAAGGGACACCTAAAAGAATTACAGCAGGTTAGTATAAAACTGAGGAACTCCTCAGACGATGTTTTGGCACTGGGGAGGATTATGTCATTCACCCAGGGGTCGGATTTAGCTTTAGCACTTCTCATTGTTTCCATTTGCTGCAATCTTCAGAGGAGGGAGTATGGTTATGTATTGCCAGACTAATTCTCACACTTTTCCGAACAAGTCGATCTAAACATGTAGAACAAACCTACACTTAAAGACTTTCCCTCCTCAAGTCTGCAGCTAACTCTTGTGATTTCATGTTAGTGCCCTTAATGTTCAGCAAAAACATGTGAGCTGTCTCCAGGCTTTCTGGGCCATTTAGGATGAATAACTGTAGCTATTCTTGGAAAAAACCTTGTATCATGGCCAGTTTAGACCTTTAAACACCCATCTGCCAGTGAGATTATTTGAGTGCTGTTCAATGGGATTCTGTGTGGGCAAGGGGGGCTACCACACTGAGCCCATTGTGGGGACCCAGGCCTTCCCCCTCTTTCGGGATCAGATCTATTTGAGGACCGGGCACTTAACGCAGTTCAGTTTGCAGGAGGTAATGAATAACCTCTCATCCCACTCTTTAAGGCCTCTTTAGAATACTCTTTTTTGAAGTTTCAATGTAATGTCTGGGTGGGGTTGGAATATACATAATCGGTTGCCTGAGTTTTATTTTTATCAAGTGCTAGGAGTACTAGGCTAAGGAATTCCATGAACCTAAATCTGGACTCTTCATCAGGCTGATCTACACAAGTGTGAGGGGGAAGGCACAAATACGGGCTGTCTTCTTGTTGTTCAGTTCAACCCCACACTCTGAATATGCCTTGGAGGGAAAAGAAAAGGCTTCCCCTTTTAACTCCATCCTGTCATTCAGTAGTTGCTGTATTTCAAACTCATGCAAGAACAGCTAATGTTTTCTGAAGATATGCAGCTACACTGCAGTCACAAATAACAATAATTTATTTTAAAAATCAAATCTCGCTCTGTGAGTGATGGAGTGACACTGAATCTTTCATTTCCTCCCTAAAAGGCTATAAATCCCTCGAATGAGGGTTTCTTTACACAAAGAAGCACAGAACAAAGAAATTGCAAGGAAAAAGAAGGGAGTAAAATGCAGGCCAATTATGCTCTAGCTCTGGAGTGTTGCTGCCAAGGCTATTTATTTTCACAGACAGTGTTAATTTTGTATGCACACACAGAGCTTTGCTTGCTGATACCACAGTGAATTTTAATTTTGAAGGAGGTTCTGCTTCTTGTCACCCTCAAATTCACCTCTGCATTTACTGGATATGAGGATGTCTTTGGCCAGAAATCTCCAGCTAATTTTCTTATATCTGTTTCTTGTGTCTATGTGTCACCATCTAGAACGATTTGCAGGTGATCCTAACAAAATGCTTAATGAACAGCCAAATAGGTCAAATGGAGTTGAAGTCTTTGCTTGGGGTAAGATGTAGGCAAAACAACCTCTCTGATTTAAGGTGTCAGGTGAAGCTGAAGACTCACAGGCAGGCAGGTGATGGTGACACAGCCTGATAATCTGGCATCTTCTCACCAGCTGACTCCCTATCCCTACTTTTCAGATAACCACAGAAAAAACGTAGCTAAATTATGCCATGCTTGACTTCTAAGTGAATCATTTTGTAGAACATGCTCTGAACTTTTCTCCCCCACAGCAGAAATTAATTTCCTGCATTTGTGGTGCCACAGTTTAAATGGACCTTAGCAGTTTGCACATGGCATTGGGTTCTTTAGCTGCAGCAGATGTTAATTATGAATTGGCAAGGCATAATGCTAACAATCCAAGAGTGGAGGTACAGTATATGAAACTTTACTGCAAGGATTCATTCAGTATTCAGTCTCTCTTGAAAGGCATTCTTACACATGCAGGATTGTTCATAATGCTTTTCTCCTTTGTTATAAGGTAGTTTTTCTTGTTATGATGATGTCCAGTCTTCTGTAATTTAATGATCTTTGTGAAATGAGAATGGCAAAAGCAGATACATGTATTTAACTTAGTTTCTGTTTCAGTTTGATTGCTTAAGAGAAAAATTAAAACTGTTAAATTTGGAGGGAGGACAGCAAAACACCTGTTAGAGCTCAACTTTGTAAATAAGGTTAATCTGCATAAAACACTGCATTGGTACTTATGCTAATTAAAGCTTTTGTGCCTTCTATACACTAATTGAGGTGTGGAATGTCTCATTCTCTAGCCTGCTTTGCAGGGGGAACTGCAGGTGCTGAGCATTTTTGAAAAGGAGGACAGCATTGTGCACCCAGAATCAGAGGCCTCTTTGAAATGCCTGTTTCTATTTACAAAACAAAGCTTTTGTTTTAATCACAGTCTCTCTATAAATTTATCCTCAGACTTTCCTTAAAAATTCAGTGAGCCCAACAGAAGATTCTGACAAGCTGAATCCCTACTGAGGGACAGTGAAATAAAGAATAGTATAAGTATCTCCTAAAGCATCATAAAAATGTAATTTTGCCCTTTCTGATATATTAATTTACATTCTTCCACAAAGTATCAAAAAGTGTCAGTTGAACATGCCCTGTGTGTGCTTGGAAGGTATTGCTCCTTTTCAGATGAACCACACCAATTCTTGGGCCGCCAAATAAAGGTTTTGATTTTCACTATCTACAAGGGTGATAGTGTTTCAGTTTTGGCAATTTTACAACATGCTAATTTCATGAATAGATTTCACCAGGAATTAAATAGTTCTAAAACCGAGGGCTTTATTTGGGACTGCTCTTTGACATGTAGAAAACCTCAAGTATTCTATGACAGCAGTCATAGGTAGAAACTGTGAGACAGTTTGGAGGGACCCTGGTGTCATAAATTTGGACTAC
>VXAU01004700.1:5631-42512 GCA_013399695.1 Formicarius rufipectus | reverse complement strand
CATGGAGGTGCTTTGGGATCCTGGGGAACTATCTTTCTCTAAAGGAATTGAATAAAAGTTGATACATCTCCCTTGACGTACTTTCCCCATACTGCTATACATATATTTTGACTCCATGTGACTATTGAAAATTTAACAGCCCTAATTTTCTCCTTTAAGCCTCTTGAAACTGTAATGTGTCATTTAGGAAATAAATATTTTATGTTTTGGAATGTTTTCAGTTTATGAAATTACTGTGTTTTATCCGAGTGAGGAAGGTATACAATTCTACCAGAAAAAAACAAAAGCTAAAAGGATTCAGTGAAAGAGAATTTTTTAGATGAATATAAGTTTTGAATACAGAACTGGAAAATATTAGTTTGAATGTTTGAAAAGGACAAGAAGAGGAAAAGAGAAGAACATGCTTTGGTGTACATTGCAGCAGATACTGATGAGAAATCTCAGCCTTTGGGAACCTAAAAATTGTTTCAATGTAAACCAATACGTGATCAAGAGATCTAAATTACAAAAAAGGCTTTCACCAGATGTGAGTATAGAATTCAGTGGACAACACTGACAGACTTGTTTGTTTTGTTGTGTGGTTGGCTGGGATTTTTTTTATTTTTTTTTTGAGTTTTTGTGGATTCTTATGTTGTTTTGCTTCAAGTTTAAATTGCATATTTGAATTGGTTCCTTGAAAGGAATAATAGCTTTGAATAATCAAATCACTGTGAACAACTGAGCTTTCTGCTCAGAGGCAGTCCTGTCTCCCCAGAAGAATTATCAGATCCAGCACAGAGGTGGTTACAAAGGCCCAAAAGCTGTATAACTTCAGTTGCACAAAAATTTTTATCTCAGGCTTAAATATTTCGGTCTATACATCTGCACTAACTGTCACTCTCAAGCACTTTCTAGCCCTGTTTCTCTCTCAATTTTGGCAAAAAGGGGCCTGTAGCCAGATGTTACAGGGGTCACACATTTTATTTCACAGTGCTAATGTTTCTATTTTTCAGGGGACTAAATATTCAGGTCCTGAAATAATTGCTCTTTCAGTCATTGTTCAGACATCTTCCTTACTGTAAAAGGGTTTAGCAATTTCCATTGTCTTGAGTTGCAATCCAGGATGGGCTGTTGAGCCAAAATTCAACAGCCATGACATTATAGCTTTAATTTCAGTCACATAACATGAGACACTGCTTAAGTTAAAATCGAGGTGCATTATAGACAAATAGGAACAATGAACACATAAGGCCCAATAACCAGCAAGGCATTGTTTCAAATTGTGCCTTCCAAATCTGCAAATATTCATTGACAAGAATGAATACTCACCATACAGTAAGTGAAATCCTATTTCTGTTACATTTCTGTCACTGAAGTCACTACAATGAAGTTATATGAGTGTATTTGAATGAAATATACGGACAGCTTAAGTCTGAGCACACCTGTAAAATTGCAGATATTAGGTGCCACACACAAATTTTGTATTTTCTGAACCAGTATACAATATAATTTATACTGGATTCAAAAATGAAGGAAGAAAAATCTAGGATAGTCCCCAGCTTCTCAAAAGTACAGGAATAGCAATTAGTATACAATTACATAAATTGTATTAAATCATATAGTTTTCACTCATAAAAATGTAAAGAAAAAGTATTAAAAATAGTGAATTTCATAAACTAAGCACACTAGGAAAATCTTTGCGCTTTTCTGTTCTGATAAGTAATAAGCTCAGCAACAGTCCATCTTATTTTGCTATGTTTAATGTGATTTATTCATAGTCATCTCCTAGGAATATATCTTTGTGCCTAAGTGGATATAATGTTCACACCAGAGACATGGAAGCCTTCCTGTATTTGTACTCTTGAACATAAAGATATGCAACTGCAATTGCTAAGGTGCCATGTTAATTACACCTGAGCAAGTGAAAGCAACGACATTAAAGTGATCTTCTGCCTTCTGAAATATGTTTGACAAGATCAGAATAACAATATTTCCTCCTAGGAAATTGTATTTCCTCATTTAATATTATGATCTTCAACTATAACATTTCACAGTTTGATAAAGTTGGGGGGGTTGTGCTTGTTTGTTTTTTTTTTTTTTCTTTTAAATGTTCATTATATAATATTATATAATATGAAAAAATTTACTTTTTTATATATAGCCTTCCCACACCTGCTCCCTGTAGGGACGTATTAGCATTTGTAAAGTTGCAACTTTTCTCAGAACTAAGAATTAGAAGGAGGGTCTATAAATTTTCATGTGAGTGATACAGCCCTCTTTGTCTGTAATTTATATCCCTAGTGTTAACTACAGTGCCAGTAACACAGTGGAAATCACTAAGTCCATTTGAAGCTTGAGCAGAATTCACACTATAAAGATAAGAGCCTCCAAGAGAATAATTGCCTCACTACGGGGAGTGCAAATTGTTTGGCAACTGGTCTTTGTGTTGCTCTTTGCTTTCATGCAACTGGTGGAAACCAGTGCACATTAAAAGCAAAACTGATCAGCTGCAGAGCCAACAGTTTCATAGTTATTCAATCCTTTTCTAAAGACATTAATAGCAAAAGAACTGAATGGCTCACAGAGTGCTAATGAGATACAGAGCATGTGCACTTAAGTACCTAATGTATGCTCTAATCTAGGTTTTAGTAACTTTTAGAGTATTTATACAATTGCTATTATTTCAGTGAATGTTTTTCTCACACTGTTGAAACTACATTGAAATAGTTTGTGCATCAGAATAACACACTATAATCCCTGAAATCTATTTGGGTAACTCAAAGTAACTGCTTACCAGAAAATACTAATTTATAAAATAAAATCACAGGGAACAAGAAGTAGGGGAGAGTATGATCTATTGATTATCACTGACTATGTTATTAAATGGTATTACTACAATGGCTCCTGCAATAAGATTATCTTCTGTAACCTTTGGAAGTCCTATTGTTCTACTTATAATTTGACTTGACAAAGCAACCCATATTTTAATTGAAAATATTTATAAACATCATAAGTAACATCTATATGCATGCAAGATTGTTTGTGTTTAGTGATCTCTGAATATGGAGAAAATTGTACCCATCAAAAACTTATTGAATTTTTTAAAAAAAATCTTTCACTTCACTGAAATGTACCTTATTTATACCAAAAAACTTCTACCATAGCTATGGATTCCTGCAAATGTTTCGTACCAATAGACTTCCACCAAGACATAAATCTCACTGAAAATAAATACTTTTGCGCACTGAAGTCATGCAAAAAGGCAGAAACTGAAATTTAATTGGAAAATTATATGAAAGATATAATCCTGCTGATTTTTCGATTCTCTGCCATATGAAGATGTTTACATGTGTACATTAGTTTTGTAACACAAAGGAAGTGTTATGCTACCACATGAGATGAATGAAGTACTTTACCCTAACTTATAGCCAGAGCTGAGGAACAAAAATCTGAAATCTTCCTGTAAGCACTTACCGAGGGTGTCTCTATTCCAAAGAAAAGAAGACTGAATCATGGTCTATTCAACAACTGTATTTCTGACAAGATATACTATTTTAGTGCAATTGTGACAACAGTTTAAGCTAATAATTCAGAAAGTATTTTCAGCTAATGATATACTAGTACATCAGCAACTTCAGGGTAGCATATCTATTAAAAGAAGAAAATTTCTCTCAATTTAATTTGACCAGGTATTTGGGTACTTAGGATAATAGTTTACAAAAACATGGAGTTTGAGTCAACACCTAGTTTCTTTCCTTTGCTTTATTTCTTGCTTATGCCCCTTACCATGAGACACCAGCAGAAAAGTTGTAAAATTAGTGTTTTCTTGCCATTCCAAATTTTTATTTAAATGTCTGTTACATTAAAAGTCTACTAAGTTGTTGTTGTCTAAGTGCTTCAGTAGCTATTTGATAGCTTTTGAATTATCCCATGAATGCTGGTAAAACTGAGAACTGAGAGTGTTTTGTGGGTAACACAGGAAAGGAAAACTGCCAGGTTGAAGAATTGTGAGAAAATTGTCAACTTAAATATTTAACATGGGTGGAGAATAATTGAACAGTTCTAGTGGACAGTTCCCATAGGCCAGCTAACAGAGAAGCCAACAGATATACCAGTTAGTACAACAGTCTCTGGGTTGTGCTTTGTGAGTTTCTAGAAACTGGACAAGGTCCAGAATCATTAGGGCATGTCTGGGAAGCCTGAGAAACCTGAAAGGCTGCCTGATGCTTCTAGGTAATGATGAGGTAGGGGGACCTGCAACAGTGTGAACCTGTGGGAGCTCTAGCTTCCTAACAAGCTCAATTGTTGACCTCAAGCAAGGTTGATGGGAACCTTCATTGAAGTTGAATGCTTAATTAGAGTGGGTCAAGTAGTCTTTAAGCCACTGCTCTGCCCTAGCTTGTGTTGCGGGCGTGGCTGCAGTGCCACATTTATGTCATTCGGTGGCAGAGAGGAAAAGGTGAGGTCTTCCCCTGGTGCTCTGACCCACGTGGGCTCCCAGGATTGCTCAACAACCTGACATTATTGCTTTTCTGTTTGATGGTGAGAGGCGGCCTCTTGAGAGGCGGCGGTCGTTGGCCGAGTGGCGTAGGCCCCCGCCTGTGGAGCCGACTCCTCCTCTGAGGACGCCGGTTCGAATCCTGGAGGAACTCGCTGTCACCGTCCGAGCTGCTCGGCCGTGGCAAGATGAACCTCAGGAGTAAAGGGGGTGGGGCCAGTTCCACGCACACTGTGCCTCACCTAAAAAATCCATTGCGCAGGCTTATCCCAAAATCTTTGTTCACGAAGTCCAGCCAACAAGCCACTGCTCAAGAGAGGCCTATATGAGTCAGGTACAGAGCATAGCCACCAATATAAGCACTTGATTCTACTGGTATATTGTGGGAATGGATTAAGAATATAACTGATAACACCTTGAAATGATGCAGAATGTAACTGATAAGACCTTGAACTGATGCTTTAATATTGTGTAAAATGTATGTTTACCTTTGCCATGTATGTCCCCCTCTGGAATCCATGTTTTCCCCTTCCCAGAATCCCTTTGTACCACTTCCTCAAAACCATGTGCCC
This sequence comes from Formicarius rufipectus, assembly GCA_013399695.1. NCBI lineage: Eukaryota > Metazoa > Chordata > Aves > Passeriformes > Formicariidae > Formicarius > Formicarius rufipectus. The sequence goes on along the minus strand of VXAU01004700.1, from coordinate 37,463 downwards.
TTCCCAGAGAGCCCCTTCGGCCCTCCAAGACCACCCCCCAGAGAACCGAGGGGCGTGACCCACCTTTCTCCCTGAAACCTTTCCCCGCCTATATGTTAATCCCCTCATCCCTGTTGGCCCAAAGCCACACAATACCTTTCCCCCCCATTGGAGAATCTGAACCCCCTCCAAGGGACTATAAAAAGTCCCTGCTTCCTGAATAAACTCTCTCTCTCTCTCTGCTCGGACCTTCCCCAAGCTGGTGTGGTGTCTTTGTCCTTTGCCCAGGGCTCTGGCACCACGTGGCTGGGGGGGGAACCAGGGGAGAGCACCCCTGCACCCTCTCCTAGATGCATGGACTAAAATCCTAGCCTAGGAGCCTAAATTCATATCGTTGTGACCATCCCACCACCCAACACACCAACGAGGCTCATCACCCCATATATCCAACCCGGATAGTATATTACAAGGTGTTCTATATATCTCTGCACGTGAGTTCTCAGCTGTCAGATACAAGCAAACTTTCATAAAATGTTATAGACTGGAGTGCTTTCAGTGCTTAGCCTATGGTAATTAGTCCTGCCTCTTATCTAATATATCCAATGCTAACAGGTACTTAGAATTTGCATGATTCACAGTACGTTGTGCCAGGAAATATGCAAGAAGTGTTTAAAAGTTATTACTTGTTTCAAAATGTTTTGTTTGAAGACATTTATTTTGAAGAAAATGATACCAGTATATGCTATTCTGTATAGAGAACACTAAATTTTTGGTAGTTCTTTACATTACAGGAAAGACATTATATCAGTTACTCAAGTACATTTATTTTCTCTATCATACAATCTTTTATATAGTGGTCTAATACATTTATTCCCTCTCTCCCCAGCCAGCCCTGCCCCCCCATTCTTCAACAATGAAAGAAATGTATTCATCACTTACTTTCAGAGAACTGTGAAACTTCTGAAAGTGAAAAAAAGATGTTTCCTGGATATTTTGTAAGTCTACAGAAAATTGTTACAAGTTTTCAATACTTTCACTTTAAATAAAAGTGTCATAGTAATTTTGAACTGGTATTGGGTAATTCATTAGTTGTGAATCAAGAGATATTTTAGTTCAGAATTTTAAAGTTCAAAATATACCAATAATAAATTTTTCCTACGTCTTAGTTTCTCATAGGATTTAGGAATGGTATGCTTGTGTTTAGAAACAGATTCAGTGAGAGCATAAGTGGTGAAAATAAAACAACAACAAAACAAATACAAGAAAAATGCAAATACAAATACATCTCTAAATCCTGATTTTATATAGCTCAGCACTGCAGAACAATAATCAAATTCTGCAGCTACAATATTGGATAAAGAATATGGAAAAACTTTTTGGTAAATTGATACAATCCTTACTTAAGCATTCCTCAAAACCAAACTCTTTTTCAAGGGTTCAGTTAGTTAAATTCAATGACAAAATATTAATGTTCATTATAAATACAAGTCAAATGTTTAAACTTCTAAAGGTCCTTGGGTTGAAAAAAAATATGCTAAAATAATTTAGCTTGAGGTTTTTTTATATAGTTATTCTAGTAATACTTTTTCTAAGTGATTTACACCTGAATATTTTATCAGTGTTGCTACTCAGGCCAGCAGTGCAATATAGGTAGTTTTCTAAATTATAAAAGACATCTGGCTGTCTTTAGCCAGATCTTGTGGACTCTGTCTCAAACTGTTTCAGGTTTTTCAACTGAGAAACATTTTGAAAGTCACCACCTGAATGAATGTTGTTCTTATCATATTCAAACCATATTCATCCCATTCCTAGCTGTTATGAAATTCATTTGCTGCTTTTGGAAAATTCAAGGGATTAAGGATAAAATATAATAGATCAAAATACTGATATTTTCACTCTTAAAATGTTGTTTAACTGAGTTTTTCTATTTTGTGTACCAAAATGGCACAAACTTATCTATCCTTCTTCAAGTCTCCTATCATCTCAAGATTATTGCTTTTAATATTTATTCATCCAATTATATACTTCTGTTTCACTGCTAAAGCCTATTCTTGTTGGTCTTCTGAAAACTGCATTTCAGAAGGCTTGTGTAAAAGACATAATTTTACTGTTGTAAGAACCCTTATTAGAATCCCATTTTAAATTCTGAATGTTGTTTTTAATAACCTGACAAAGACTTCAGGATTTTTTTTTTTCCATTTCAAGTCACATATATGCATACGTATGTGGAAAAAATAAAATAGATATATAGATGTACATATACCTTTTTACACATTTGTATGCATTTGTATTGTGTCTAGTTGATGAGATGTTATTCCCCATAGCAGCCCTCGTAGTGTTTCGCTTTGCATTCATAACTAGAAAGGTGTTGACAACACATCAGTTTTTTGGCTACTGGCAAGCAGTGCTGTCACAGTATCAGCACTGTCTCTCCCACATTCTCCATACACACCAGTAGGCTGGAGGTGCGCAAGAGCTTGGGAGGGGACACAGGCAAGATAGATGACCTAAGTTGTCCAAGTGGGTATTTCATGCCTTATGCCATCTGCTCAGATATGAAAGATATTAAATGCCCCTCTTTTCCTCCTACATTTCCTATTTGCAACTTTTGCCTTCAGGAACAACTGCTATGTGTATTGGACCTAAACTTTCCGGGAAGTGGACAGACTTTGCTTGCTGATGAGAAGTACAGAAGAAAATACCTTGTTTGTTTGTTTGTTTGTTTGTTGGATTTTTTTGTTTTGGGTTTTTTTGTGTTTTTTGTTTGTTTGTTTGTTTTTTCTTTGTTCAGACATGCATGAGCTTTGTTTTTACTTTAGGAAAATGACTTTATCTTGACATAAAAGTTGGAGGGTTTTTTTCCATCTTATTTTCTCCCCTTGTTCTACTGAGAAGGTGATAGAGAAACTTAGTGGGCACCTGGCAGTCAAAGTCAACCCATCACAACATTTCTATAAATACACATACAATTTAAAATATTAATTTGTGATTAAACTCATAACTAAAAAAAGATAACAAAACCTACATAACAACTGAACTTTTATGCTCAGATACCAGTTTTCATTTCACTTTGTGCACACAGATGTAAACTTATGGACTTAAAACAATACAGTTAATACAAGAACTCACTAAACATGGTAATGGTGGAGTGGACATTTCTTGACATACATATGCTTGAAAATCAGGGCCATAAAGAAATTATCATTAAAGAACAAAATAAAGTATTTGTCAGTAAAATTATTTTATGGATTGATTATAAAGTCCATATATGCAGAAGAGTTATAACAATCTCTGCAGAGGGATATATTTTATTCATTGATGTCTACTATCAAATGGAAATAATTTATGATTGCCCATGTAATTAAACATTAATTTTTCCATAGTCATAAGGTCATCTCCGGCCTCACATTTGTTTTTGTTCTGGTTTTGTTTGGTTGTCTTGTTTTGCAACATCTCAAAAGGCATTTAGGACAAATAAAACATATTACAGTACCCTGCAAAATCATTATATTACCCTGGTACATTTATTATAACTAGTGCTTAAAACCTTGAGACTTCTGAGTACAAGACCACAGAAAAACTAATCTGCAAATACAAAGTAGTACTGAACATTTTAATCTTCAATTTTTAATTTGATCTCAATTTTATTATAGTTTCATTATTTGTAAATGTGCAAGTAAATCAAAGTACTACTTTGATGCTCAAGCAATGCATTCATATTTCACATAAAGCAATATTTCCCCACCAAACTGTTCCTTTATTAATAATGCACAGGTTCACCACCTCATTCAAATTTGTAGTATTACAAGCTCAATATAATTCAGCTATGTTGGTTGACACTTCATAAATAAGGTGTTTTGTCTTGTAGATATATCAGCTGGCTACTCCTACTGAATTTAATACATTAATAAACCAACAGAGGCCACACTTTCAGAAAACCCAAACAACAAATGACAGAGAAGTGTTGGCTCAATATCTTCTGTAAAGGAATAAATAAAATATTTTTTGCATTAACACCCCCCCAAAAACAAAACAAAACAAAACAAACAAAGAACCAACCAACCAAACCAAAAAAAACCACAAACAAACAACAACAACAAAAAAGAACAAGCTAAGAATTTTGCCTTACTCTCCATACTTTAAAATCACTATTTAATGATTATATAATTAATTAGATGATTATATGTATCTTTAAATACACTTCCATTATTTTTGTCTGTTTAAAAATAAACCAGAATGTCTTTCAAGGAAAGTGATGAATCCTTCTGGACTAGGAAGGGGGCCTCCTTCTCCTAAAGCTGCCACAACTGTGAAATTAAGAGACTTTAATCAGAAAATGTAGAAATGAGGATAACAGTTCCTTACGACAAATGTATAAATGTATGACTAAAGACCGAATAGAACAGCAGCGCGGTAACCAAAAGCTTCAGACAAATGAAGCCTCGCCTGTGCCCCGTGGGTGTAGTTCTAGATACAGCCAGAAGGTAGCGCTGTCGGGCTCCAAGAGGCAAAGGCTCCGCCGATGGAGCTGCGTCGATTCCAGCGCTCACCGGGGAGTGGCGGACACCGGGACGGGCTGGGACCTTCCCGAGGGCAGGGTGGGGACGTTCTCACTGTCTTTTGTCTGAAGGCCTTGGCAATGATTAGAAACTCCTTTGCTGATAGAGCGGATTGAGTCTGTAGCCAATCCAGTCAGTGGTGGTTGTCCTCTCGGGAGAACAGCACAGGACCTGCAGAGTTAGGGGGGTGAGCCAAGACCCCACTCTCAGCCCAGAAAGTAGTGGCTGGGCACCCAAGCAGAGGAAGAGTAAAGGTGTAGGGCACTGGCAAAAAAATGAGTATGGGGAAACATTTCTCTGACCGCTTCCCAAGACAGGGAAAAAGTGAAGTCCACCCACAAAAATAGAAAAACCTCCCACCTGGTCGTCTTCCCAACCATGATCATGGAATGCAAAACTATTAGCTATCCCTTTGTTCAGGCTTTAGACAGTTAGTTGGTTTAGGGAGCACATAGTGAGAGTGCTGGGCTTTAACGAGACACCTTGTTCGCGCTACCAACCCCCAAACTGTGTGTCAGCATGGAACCAAAAAAAAGAAAAAAAAAAAAAAAAAAACACCACAATTTACTTCAGGATATTTGAGAGCTGTTCTAACCCTGTTTTTCAAAGACTTTTTTTTTTTTTTTCTTGTTTAAGTGTATTTTAAATGGGGACAAGGAGGTGCTGTAACTTGTATCTACTTAGTTTTGGACATAGACTTTAGATACCAGAAGAATTGTATCATTTGCATGATGAGAGGAAATTTATGCTAAAATTATATTCTTCATCCTTGACATATCAAGTCTGAAAACAAAGAATTATTCATAGACATATGGACAGGTAGTTATTCTTCTTTTACCAAAAGTAACTTACTGTACTAGTCAAAACCAGGGAAATTTGATGGGAAAAAGTCAACTCAATAATATAATTATTGTTACATGATCAATATGTTAAGAACAAAAAGTAAAAAATTCAGCATATTTCTAGGTTTTCACTTGAATTTCCAATCTCAGTCTTCTAAATATCATGGTGAAATTGACCAAAAATCTAAAATATGACATATATTCTGCATAAAATCAGATACCTGGATGTTAAACATTTGTAAAAATGAATCACATTCAGAACATATATATAAAACAGCTCATTATGATAATATTTAAGATATTATATTACTTAAAATTGTTCTGATTTCTTAAAATACATCTTGCATGTTGCTTTGCTATAATGTAACATAATAATAGTTGGATTTTTTTTATTTCCTGTGTGTGGGATGGTCTTGTTTGTAATTCTTATAAATCACATTTTTCTTTTTAACTATGCAGTCTTCTATTAATATTCAGAGTTTTCCTCTTCTCCTAGTCTGGTAATTGTATTTGGATAGAACTCACGGCAAATAAATGTATTTTCATGAAAAAAAAAAAAGCTTATTAGTCCTGATAGTCTTATTTTACCTATTTCTATAACAGATTATGAAATGTACATATGCACCTTACACATTTGAAAACAGAAAAGAAGCTCACTATATTTTCAATAAGCCTTTCTTTATATATCAAACTTGACATGCTTTTTACTTTAAACTATCATGGTGCAAACAAACAAACATGTCTGTAATGCTAATAGTTAAAATTCTAGGGTAATAAACAAGATGCTCAAGGCTTCATGGGAAAACTGCTCAACACATTGACAGTCTCCCACCTTGCAGTTACAAGTTACAATAAAAATAAATTGCTGTGAGTCGTTGTCCTATGTGTAAGCACTTGCTATTTAGTAGCACCTGCACTGCAAAATAGACTGTGACCCCAGATCTTCATGGCAGTCAGTTTCACATAATTTATAATATTATGGGAAAAGATTGCTTTTACTCATGTGGAGAGGAAAAAAAAAAAATTAAAACACATCAGTTCTCTCTCAATCACTCAATCATTTTAAGTGACACTTAAAATGTTGGCATCAACATAAGGGTAAAGCCTGAAATTCTAAACCTAGAATTAGCTTTGCCTACTTGAGGTACAATTATTTATATCAGAAAACAGAGATAAATCCATTCAGAAGTAAAGTGAAACTAGTTTTCAGTTTAAAAATACTGCAATTGTTATGAAATACAGGGACAATAGATCCTATAAGCTGAATATTTTTCATTTTAAATTTGAAACATTGATGTGCTGAAAACTAAAACTCAATAATAATAAACCTTCTAAATTCTAAGGAGTTGTCTTGGTTTAACAAGACAAAATATCTGCTAAGGAGGGTGGGAACCTTCCTGGGGCAGAGAGAAAAAAAAACTCCTTCCAAGTTATCATTAGTTCAGAACTGAGAGGCTTCAGGCACAAGTGTAGAAAAGGCAATGATTCTTTGCTAACTACTGGATCCAGTGGTTGACAAAGGAGGCAGCAGCGGACGTGCAGGGTCAGGAGTGAGCCGGACCCTCTTAGAGCTGCTGTGAGCCCCAGCAAGGTGGCAGCTGGACACCAAAGCCAGTGGGATGACAGATAAGTAGAACTGACCAAGAAGAACGTGAAGTTCTCTCCCACACCACTCGCCAAACCAGGGAAAAGTGAAGTGAAACAAAAACAATTAAACAAAATACCTTCCCCCCCACCATGTCCAGACCTCCCTGCCCGTACTCTCCCAGGCAATTAGGTTTCGATTCCGGAGCTATTAGCTACCTTTTTGTATGGCTATCTGGCTATCCCCTCAGGGGCTTGACTGCAGGAGGCAGGAGAAAAATAGTGAGCCAACTCCCTACCCCTTCCACTGAAGTAATAGGGAAAAAATCAAGTAGGAGTGTAACACCTGTGACTGAAGTACTGTTTTTTTAAACTTTAAACTGTAAAATTGCAAATTTTGCAATGATTGCATATTAGTACTGTTAAACACAAGAAACCAATAGTGCAGATTAAACTAAAATGGTGCAAGAGTTAAGATGATACAAGATAGACTAATGGTCAGTACATATAATGCATTAAGAATCTAAATATAGTCAATTTAACCACGTATAAGTGTTCTCCCATTTGTAGGCAACTATATATCGCTGAATTCAGAATGCTCTTTTAGCTGTTTCTCCATGTAAAATGCTGAATGAATATGTCATGGGTAAACTATGCACTATTTATATAATAAAGACTAAAGTTTGCAATGCCACATTTGAGGCCTATAACACTGTAGGAAAGACTATAGGGGAACAAGAAGATGAGTATGAAAGGAATGTTTTAGAGCAGGATTTTGTAGAAATACGAGGATTAAAAGCTGGAAGGGACCTATGAACTCTGAACAATGATTTCAATATGAAAGCTTTGCATTACAGTACCTACCAAATTGTCCTATCATAAATATCTTTAATTCCATCACAGAATGTTTGAAGATAATAATTCTAGATATCTACTATAGAAAAAAACATCTGGAGACCATATGTTTCCCTGGTGTCCAAATGATCAGTTAGTTCTGCATTTGTTCAAATACTGGGCCTTTATTTAGATATCTTTTAAAGTCTATTGGACCTCAAGGGCACAGGATCTATTTATGAAAAACAAAATCATGTTCACACATAAACTGCATTTAAAGCTTGTAGTCTTTTCTTTAAAAAAAAAAAAATCACAGAATGACATAATCACTAGGGTTGGAAGGGACCTCTGGACATTATGTAGTCTAACTGCCCTGCCAAGGCAGGATCACCTAGAGCAGGTCATACAGGAATGCAACGCAGTCGGTTTTGAATATTTCCAGAGAGGGAGACTCCACAATCTCCCTGGGCAGCCCGTACCAGTGCTCTACTACCTGGAGGAAGAATAAAGTTCTTCCTCATGTTGAGATGAAATTTTCTGTGTTTGAGTTTATACCATTACTCTTTCTCCTGTCACTGGACACAACTGAAAAGAGTCTGGCAGCATCCTCTTGTCAAAAATCTAAAATATTTATATGTATTAATTAATGAGATTCACCTCTCAGGTTGTGGCCTTTTAGAAAATGCAAGTCCAATGGGGTAAAAAAATCCCCTGATGGTAAATTTCCCCATCTTTGTCTTGGCTCGTGAGCTCAGTTGAAGAGGGAAAGTGAGTGAATGGCTGGATGGGCATCTGTGACAGTCAAACAAGGTCAACCTGCAACAATATCATAGTATAAAAATGGATAGTGAAGCTTCAGATTCATCTCAATTGTCTTTCCTGTAAAATAAGATGTTTGTTTGAAACCCCTCAATAATAGGAGTACCAGCTGTAGGATACTCTGAATGAGTCTTCTTCCCATGGACTAACTTAACACATAACTGGAAATTCACATTTAGAATGTTTTCAGCAGAATAATTGAATTTCTGCTTGTCTGAGACTTACAGTACAGTTAACAATATTCAAGGAATTTTTTTTTAATATATATATATATAATCTACGAGGCAAATCAGTGTGGTAAAAGACTCATTTGTCTTTTACATAATTATCCACAAGGCAAACTCAGTTGGTGAAACAAAAGTGATTATACAATGTTATGAGATTCTCTTGTTTCAGGTATTTTATTGATAGACGTGAAAATCATAATGAATGGCCTGTCACTTTTCTTACTAACTACTTCAAAATTATTAGAGAACATTATTTTCATTCTAATCACAGTTTATCATTCATCTTTTACATTGTATGAAGGAAATCCTCTTCCAAATGTTATAAGAAATCCTCTCCATGAACTATATAATAAAAGAATAACAAAAAACCACACTATTTCTTTTTTTCCCTAACAGTGCATAATGATTACAGAAAAATGGAAAAGTAAAAGGAACCACTGATCTATAATATTTTTTCTTTGAGACAGATCATCAGCAACAGCTTTTCCTTTGTCCCACATTTCTGTGTTCTCTATTGTCACCTACTGTATAGAAGTTCAAGTACTTCTCTAAATCCCCTCTGTATTCTGTCTGTTTATACCTTCATGTTACAAAGTGATTGGCTGAGTGCCTGGACGGTGATGCCAAACTTGAAATATCTTCTAGGACTGTTAACTGCAACATGCTTGTTTCCGCCGCTGGAGGAATGCTTAAATGCTGCCAAAAGGCAGTGTTTTTAACTTTTTCAGAGGAACACCACAGTTCTTACGTTTTTGCAAACCTGTGCTATAAACAGGATGAAAAAACAGTTTGATGTCTGGAGTCTAACCATTCCTTATTTTGACAAACAACTGAAAAGGACACAGAAGTAGCTCTACAAATTGCCACAGTTTCAGTTGCATGAAAAATAATGAACTATGAGACAAAATGCACCAAACTCACTAATTAATTTACCCTATATGTTTTAAATCTAAACCACTTCACTCTGTCAAATGTTACTTATTAATGTGCAACAGACCTTTTAAAAACAAAGATTTCCCGTGAATGATTGTAATCATTGAAAGTCAAAAGCATGCCCAAACATTTTGTTGAATTTCTTGCTTACACTAAGTGGAAATGAAATTTTTCTTGTCATGGAGCACTGCCAGTACATCACATACCACTTAAACCACTCTAAAATGGGCGCAGGATTTCGGTGTGAATTTAATTCTCTTTTTCTTAGTCAAAGATTAGCCTTTGCTGCTTAAGACCCTTTTCATCTTTCTTTTTTTTTTATCACCATTCTTTTGTTTTATTTTTCTTCCTCCCAGTTTCTTTTGAAATGAGAAGCTGTGACCTTTGAGAAGAGAGCTACTCTGTCTTTCAAACTATGTTAATAGGACATAATTGGAGAAAGTTTCCAGTAATAATGCAGTGCTGCAAATGTTATTGGTAGAATTATACATTTCAAGGTCGACTTTAAAATTATTTACATGATTCATGGATGAAGTTTCCATTAAAAAGTAAAAACCTTTAAAACAAATGAAGAAATTTTACCAGAGTATGATATTTATTTGAAAACGATACTCAGTGAGGAAGATATTTTGTTAGAGAAACTTCTGTGGCAGAAAATTAATGTAGGATCTCACAGCTTTGCAATCAGTTGCAGCTGTAGTTGAAAATATTCCAAATGGAAAAAAAAAATAAAAATCTGTGACTCCTTTTCCTGTTTTATCTTCATATAATCCTATTTTCTCTCATTCCTTTCTTCTGTCATTCTCTTGAACCCCTTGGATAATGTCTTCTCTTGTCTAACACTAATACATCTCCAAATTCCTTTTCCGCAAATAACTTTTCTCCCTCCTGATTTAGCCATTCTGCTTCTCTCTCAGATAACACAGTTCTCTGTACACCTACCTCTTATTCACCACACTCTCATTTGTCTCATAATTTCTCTATGTTCTATGTCTCCATTCGCTCCTCATTCCCCTGAAACTTTTAGGAACGGGAATATATCAAAAAAAATACGTGTCATTTTTCAGGCTTGTTCCTGTTAGTCCATCACGTGAAGCTCTACAACTTCAGGTCAGTTCTGGCTATGGCTGATTGATTCTTTGGTGGATCAGAGTTGTTCATAAGATAGAAACTGTGTGTGCTCTCTGGATGATGTGTAATTCGCCTTCAGAGATCAGCAACAAATCTTTAACAGGTCTCTCCTGAATTCATGGCAATAATGTAATTGGATTTGAAGCACGTCATGGAAGGGTGGAGTGACATTTTATCAACTGCTGAGAACAACATTAGAACAGGAAGCATTGCCAGTGTTAGCCTGCACTTTATGTGTTAGCCCAAACTATTCAATTTGTAGCATGTAAATTTTGTATGAAGCACCATCAGGAGCTACGTGACCTTCTAGACACCTTTTCTCAAATCCAATTATTTCCACACTGTGTCCTTCACATACCCATAAATATGACTGAGGGTTCTTTTCTGAACACTCCTATATCAGCCAGGGCCAAAATGTGTATTAAGAAAAGTCATTCATAATATCAAATGACTGTCTACACTTTTTGGTGAATATTTTGGACAGAGCGGAATCATTTGCCTCCAACAAACATTTTGCAGTTTTAAAAAAGCACCAGAAGTGTTCTGACACATGACAAGGGTAATGATCTAGGAAAATTGAAAAGTGTGATACTGATTAGGTAAATGAAAAAACATGTTTCTACTCTGCATGAATCAAGCATCTAGTGACAGAAATGGACATTTAGAAGGATAAAAACAGAGGAACAAAAACAGTTCATAATTTTGTGAGAGTAATGATAAGTTTCCTACTCCAGAAAAAAAAAAAAAAATGGAAATAAAGCTACCATCTTTAGATCTCATTGAATTGGATAATCTTTTCATTGAAAGAAGACATGAATGGAAAATTATATTTATACTGAAAAAGCTGTAAGTTTAAAAGATTAAAATTAAAACTGCCTTTCCTCTTTTGTAATAACCTCATTGGGATCAACATCTTTCTCCACCCCTGCAGTTTGTAGTTCTAACTAGTTGCAAATATGGAAAAAAACCTCATTCAAATATTTGATTAAATTGTGAAGAATGGAAGGATACAAGTATAGATTATTGTGACCAGTTTCACAAACTATAGACTGCACTCTAGGAAACTCTTTGTGGTTTCTAAGAGGCTGAGTAAAAGAGCACTAAAGAAAAAAGGATAAGATAGGATAGGATAGGATAGGATAGGATAGGATAGGATAGGATAGGATAAAACAGAGATGTATGGAAAAAAAACCCCAAGGAATTTAGGAAAAGTAATTCTTTAAATGTAAATGGAGCAAAATTGAAATTATCAATGAAACAAGTTTGGGATAATGTAATTATCATCCATATAAGTTTCTAAAATTATTAAAACATGACAAAACTGTGTCACTAGCAGTAAGTTATTTTTTTTATTAATTACATGAACTTATCTTGGAACCCCATTAGAAATATTATTTTACTTAAAGTCTACCATTTTCTGTTATCAACTTACCTCATGTATGGCTTGGAATAATCCTGTAGCAAGTGCATTAGCATTATTGCCACATGTAGATTTTGTCTTCCAGCTTCAAATGAACATTACCTAAGCAGCTTTGTGAGGAAAATGTTTCTTTTGAAAGTCTCGTCTCTGTGAGCACAGTTACAGTGGTTTTTGCATTCCAAGTACTGAAAGTAAACTATATTGCTGTTTCAGAAATAGTTATTTAGGGTGTATTGCCAGAAAGTTGTTTTATTATGGCAGGATGACAGTTAAAAGGAAAGGTAGGGGTGCAGATTCTAGGCATTTCCACACCTCATTATCCTGCAAATACAGGGATTGCCACAGCACGAAAGCAGTGGCTGAATTGTAGAGCAGTCAACAAATCTCAGTGTGAACAGTCACTGTGAGAGTCTTGAAATGAGGGAAGTTGAAAGTGACTTTTGTGCTGCTCAAAGACTCATTCAGGCATGTAGGGGGTGAAGCTTCATCTCACCACTTTAATAAACTGGTTCATTTTAATTAAGCAATAAGGTATGGTGGGGCATAAACTATACTGCATTAATCCATAGTTAGTATGCTACTGCTAGCCATGAGGCTGAAGGGGAAGTCACCATCAATGCAACTAGGCATGAATTACTTCCACTGAGTGTTCATTTTGGAGTGTCTTATGGCCACCGCAAAAATGTTACTCTTTTAAAAATGTTTTTATTGTTAATGAAAGGTGTTCAAAAATACAGATTTTTTAAAACTGTTTCCTGTTTATTCTGTTTTTTAAAGTTTATACATTTATTTTTTATGAGAGGAGTTCACCTTACCCTACCTACTGCCTTAGTGGTAGTAGGGGAAGGAGATAATTGGGTTGTTTTGGTTGTTTGGTTTTGTTTGGTTGGTTTTTTTTGTGGGTTGGTTTTTTGTTTGTTTGTTTGTTTTTTTGTTTGGTTTTGGTTTTTTTTTTTTTTTTTCCCTTGTTTGACTATGTCAGCAACTTCTGCTTTTTTTCTGAAGGGTTAATATGCATAGTTATCACAAATATGAAAAAAAAAAAGAAGAAAAAATAGGGATTAAAAAAGATTTTAGATTAATCTTGGAAGCTGAAATTCCTAGTTCTGAGCAAGGGTCAGATTCCTTTTCCTGTTTTGCTGCTGCAACTACTAAACCCTTGCAGTTCAGCAGAATAAGTCCCTTTACTTCAAGGGACTGTTCTGTATTAAAGGAACAGAATATTCTGTTCTAATGGCTGTTACTAAAATATAATGAATTTTGAGGAGCATTTACCTGCTCCTTATCTCTTCACCTATTGGAGATTTCTTATGTGTTGCATAGTGGAATTGCAAACAGGATCCCACAAGGTGCGTCACACACAGGTGCTCACCATACCCACTCTGAGTTAGATCTCACCCAGCTTTGGTCCAGCAGTACCGTGGTCCCACCACCATGGGAGAAAAAAGAAGACTGACATTAGTAGAAGTATAGTAGAGGCATAATGTCAATATTATTTCAACAAAACTCTTTAATTTTAAAATACAGACATGTTTTGCTAAAACCAGCAGTCTAATGTACAATAATTATGTAGGTGGACAGACAAGAATACTATTAGGAAGAAAAATGTCTAGTGAAGCTACAGTTCTGAACTAAGTTCTGTGCTAATTATCATTCCTTTCATTACTGTTCTTTTTTTTCCTTGTGTCATTTTTAACATGGTTGATACCCAATGAAAGAATTTCTGGCTTATGCTTCATTCTGAAGAATGCATGTTAATACTTAGACAGGTCCTAATAATACAAACTGGCAACATGTTCTGTGTATATTATCATCAAAAGTCAATTTCTGTCATAATATGAGACCAAATGTATGGAATGTCCTGCACTGGGAGCACATTGCATGATTAGATTTCTTTAAGCTGGTGAAAACCAATTAACAACACAATAGGATATGATAAAATGCAACCACTCCATCTTGTAACAAAGTAATTATTGCATCTTTTCCAAACATTATTTCAGGATTTTCTTTCCGTATGGTATATGAAAGAAAGTAATTGGCAGTGTTGAGGCGTTATGTCTGCCAAAAGCGCTCTTTGGCAAGCCGTAATTCAAGGAGCAAATAAGTTTTCGTGTATAATTAGCTGATTGAATGACCATGCAAAATAGGTAAATTTTATTAGTCATGAATAATTCATGTCTGTGAATATATTATTGCTACTAGTTTTCTACAGGGAGCTACTTTTGAGGTACTGAAGAAAGATAGGTATGATTTTAATTAATAGCATCAAAATGTCGAAAAGAGTATAGAAATGCAGCAATGTCTACTGGTAGTACCAAGGTTTCATTTGGCCTGAAATGTCATAAATTCTGAGGAGTTAAATAAATCATTTTATCTTCACAGAAAACAGAAGCAAATAGAAGTAGGAACTTCATTATGGCAAGAGCATGTTTGGGATCACCTGGGCTGGAAGTGTCATTCGTCACTAGAGCTTGCATTCATACTACAAGTTTGCTGACCCAATTAAAACAAACAAACAAAAACCAAAACTAAACACCACTGAATTTTAACTTACCTACAAATAGACTGGACTTTTAAATGAGTAAAAGTCCTTTCAGGGAAGTGGAAGGACATTGATGTTTTTGTTCTGTCTTCTAAGGACCTTTCACAAGAACCAGTAAATTTCTATGTAGGTCAATAATGGTCTAAAGCTAAACTGGCTTCATATAGTCCTTAACAACATAGTCATAATTAATTTCTCCTCATCTCAGTTGAAACTCTAAAAAAAAAACCACCACAAGTATTGTTTTTCCTTTTTCTGTTTAAACAACTTTAATACTCCGTAGTAACTAGAAATGACACATCAAAAATAAGTGCATTTTCTATTTTATTGTATGTTACTGGTAAACAAGGACCATTTTTCCTGTAGTGTTTTATGAAGATACTGAATAAGCATGCAGTACAGTGAAAGGAATCACTGCATCTTATCTATCTGATTCTCACATGGTCAACACACTAATGATGACAATGGCTTCTAGTCATATGCACAATGCAAGTTACCTACTTCATGAAACCCTTATTTTCACTCTTCTGAAAGTAGAGAAGTACAAGTAGGTAGACGTACTCTACTTATAGAGGAAGAAATAACTAATAGTGTAGGTTGGACACTGAGTAACTGGAAAATTATTTTCCGTAGTGGTGGTCCATGCTTAAAGAGATAATTGAAAATGGTATGTAGCAACACTGACATACAATAAGGCTCACATTTAACATGTCCAGGTTTACAAGGACTGCATTTTATTACTGATTAGATTGATAGAAAATCTTGTGTGAGTTTAAGTATTTCAAGCAAAATCTTTTATTTAAATAGATAAATATATTTAGGCTTGAACTAAAATCAAAATTTGATTTGTAGAGAATCCGTATAAGCAGACACCCAACTACTAGCTAAATATGTTGAACATAACATCTTTTTCATCCTGGTTAGTGGAGATATTTTAGACTCTAGAAACTTGATAGTTACAGAAAAAAAATATCTGAAGAAATAGTTTGCAATAAGTATATTTGAAGAACAGGTTAATAATCTTTAGTTCAACCTACTAGTCTATTTCATATCTCATTCTAAGATTTTTTTTTATCAAATTCATTTGCCAGTATTATTAATATAAAGCCAGAACAGCTTTCAATATAACATTTTTTGTGTCAAAAAATCTATGTTAGTTACATCAGTCCTATCTATGCTCTTCTAACTTTTTGGATTTTTAATAAGCTTGACTGTTGCTCAGGGAATTTGTTTATCATCATAACAAAGGTTGACTTGGTTTCTCTGTTTGAGCAGCAGAGAAGCATGAAGAAAAACAAGCATTGACAACAAGCCTCTTACTCACAGTGGCCCAAATAGATATTTGAAAATCAGACCTTCTCTTTTTTTTTTTTTCCCCCTATGGTCACTTTATGATTGATGTAGGATAAAATGCATATAAAAGAATATTATATTAATTGTACTTTGTGATAGCAAGAAGAGAAAAGGTTGGGGAGAAGGAGATAGACCTGGAAACCACAAAAACCTTTCAGGTGTCTGACACAGTCATGAGAATTCTAATAAAGGTACAGAGAGTCTAATGTGGCAGAGATTCTTCACAAACCCTTTGCAGGCAAATTAGCCATTGCATATGGCACAGTACACTTCTGCAAGGCTGCAGAAAAGCTATATTAACATCCCAACATCTTTAAAATAAAATATCTGCAAAATTATTCACTTGCCATGCATATTGAATATTAATTACATTTACTACTGCAGTTTATTAACCTTTTACATTACTGGTCAAAAATGAAACATGTTGGGAACAAGTGCATGACAGAAGGGAAAAATGTTTCTGATGGCTATTGGGCTCCATTTGACAGTTAATAAAAACCATCAAGTCTGTATTATGTTAGATTAACCAAGATCTGGATTCTACTTGACAAGTCATTATTATTAAAGGCAAGTGGAGTGTATTTTCAAATACACCCTGGAGTGATGCATGTTAAAATATGTATGGCAAACTCTTGAATGTCAAGGACATTTTGTTCAGTGTATAATGGAAAACTGCATGTAATGTGCAGTTTGGGAACTATTTTATATACCTCTGAAGACCTCAAAGCATCACAAAGAATGTTTTATTGAAAACTGTCATACCCAGTGCTGGGATCAACTGTATTGCAGATATTTATGAACAGTCATCATTTGGGCAGCTCAGTGCTTCTGCTAAAGAAGAGAAAGAGCAAAACATGACTAAATGGACCATCTTTGCTTTTCTGCTTTCAGTTTACTTCATCACCTGTGTTATTCTAACATATTGATTCAGGACTGTGACTTTCATGTTAATATTCTTTTTTAATATGCCAAAAGCTTGCTAATTTTGGTCTCAGTGTTGTACAAGGACATTATTTTTCAAAAGCCCATCCATTTCCTCTTCTATCTCCAGATTTTGTTTTATTGAAGCAAGTTATTTTTATTTTTGCCATTTCTTTCTTCTTCTGTTTAAAGTCAACCTAGGATTTAAAGATATATTTCTTGTGAAATCTAAAATTAAAATCAGAAGACTATATTGCAGTATTCTAGGAACTTTAATGTACAAAAAATCCCAAACCAAACCAACCAAAAAAACCCAACCAACCAACCAACCAACCAACCAACCAAAAAACCTGATTCAGCTTTGCAGTCAGTTTCTAATACAGAATTTCCTTCACATTCATGGGAACAATTCTGTTTTATCAAAGAAAGAGTATCACATCAAATGTAACTATTGTCACTCTGCAGAAAACCATTTTGCAACACAAGATGTTCTATGATATGCTCTTACTCTCTGCCCTCAATATAAAACTAATGTAATTCCTAAGTGAGTGGCAAAACAGTTGTTGCCTAAAATGCAAAAGAACTTTCCAGGCACTATTAGTATAGATAAAACAGCAATGAAAGCACTTGCAGGTGCAACAAAATACATAGGTGTACACATAGTATACGGTTCTTAGAAATTTATAACACTATTTAATTATCATATCTAATGGATACAATCCCAACGGAGAATTGTGTGCTCCCAGAACCTCCCTTAGGTCTGCCCCTTGGCACACCTCCCCGTAATTGGGTCGGAGGTCTCAAGATCTCCCTGCTTCTTCACCATCATCACCTTCATATCACATGCCTTCTTTGGAGTTTCTCCAGGGTTTCTGGGCCTTCTGCTGGGACTAAAATGATCTCTTATTATGTCCTTCTACGTATGTGTCCCAGATAAGATGTCCTTGCTAAAATCTCTGCCTTGAAAAGAATGTTAAACAGAATTTCAAGAATGTGGCACAAACTGTGAGAAAGGGATTTAGAAACTGTCAGCTGCTACCTTAAGTATGGGAAAATATACAGCGATATTAAAATCTACAAATATATAAACAATCTTCAGGATCTTAAGGCATCAAGTGATCAAAACAATCCCCAAAATATTATTCTACAACACAGCAATATTTTATGCCAATTTTTATATCTTTCAATTCCTTTTTCAATTCCAAATATTTTGATCCTTATCAGTCTTCAAGTCACTGTGATCTTCCAATGGTTGTCAGGAGGGGATGTTAGTTTTTGAATGAATCTTTGTGCTTTTTTGGCACCGAATGTCATCACTGTATGTTTGGCCTAGGATTTACTGAAATTTAAAAAGTGATGTGCAGAAAAAACCGCCACACGTAAAAATGATAATGAATTAATGTGCAGCTGGTGGCTTTGAGAATATATTCCTGCAAGAAGGAATAAAGGTGGCAAGGCAGAGCACAGAAAAGTTAACCCTCTGCATGAAAAATGTGAGATAGTAATGGTGATTTTTCAATATGTCCACATCTAAATCTTGCTTTTATGCCACCTTTTATCATATCTAGAGATGAATCAAGAAAAAGACATTATTATTTTTCTCCTATGTGTATGGTAGTGCCATCATATCAAAATTTAGATGATTTCCCATAATTTGCCACAAATTTTGCAAAGCTGTAATACAAAGATTGTTGAGCTCTGCTATCATCATGAAAAGATCACCTTAACTTTTTAATGGGGGGAATTTAA
The DNA here is from genome assembly GCA_013399695.1 of Formicarius rufipectus. Lineage (NCBI taxonomy): Eukaryota > Metazoa > Chordata > Aves > Passeriformes > Formicariidae > Formicarius > Formicarius rufipectus. The sequence continues at coordinate 18,570 of VXAU01004700.1, read as the reverse complement.
AAAATTTCCAACTTTATATACTTTGTGATGGTTTAAAGCTAAACCGGCAGGAGAAATGAATCCAGCTCAGTATAGGATTGCAAGTCAGAATAACAATTTAATAAAAAGATCATAATAAATACATTGATACAGAAGGAAAATCTGTTTGACCTACAAAAAAACAGATGCATCATCCAAAAATTTATGTCTGTTAAAATATTTGCATATACATAGACATGTGGACATGCAGATTATACATCTAAAATTTAGATTTTAATTTCACACCTCCTTTTACTTTTTTAAATTTTTTTTTTTTAGAAACAGAAACTTTGTTTCAGTTGAAAACATGTACTTTTGCATTCTTCTTTTCTTGGGAGTCACCAAAGCACCCTCATTCTTCATTTGGGATTTTTAGTCATTAAAAAATTAATATTTTCTTATGATATTTCAAAATATTATGTTTTTCATATCTAATAATATGTGAAATTATCAAAAGATACTGTTCATGGAGAATGAGATACAGACACAAGCAAATATTTTATTTCACTAGTCTGTCTGAACCACCCATGAGTCAACAAAACCAGCCATGATCTCCTGATGTTTTTAACTAGAAAACAAAAATGCCAACTTTCTCTCAATTTGAAATTCAGAAATTACTTATTTTTGATCTGTGAAGCCATATATCTAGCCATATATGGTGTTTGCATATGACAGTATCCATTTATTTTTGATATCTAATTTTCTGTTAAGATTTATCGTTATACTTTGCTTGCTAGCATAGGTTAGAAACTGACATTTGAGAAAAACAGAATGACATCAAACTTACAAGTGTAACACTAAAAACAACTTCCTTGTCTGTCATTCAAAATATAATTGCTGTCTCTTGCATTTTCCATAGTCTTAGATTTCACTGAGCTGCAGTTGTGTTCTCTTCTATTAAACATCTTATTTCTACAAGTTATTTATTCAGTACTGACCTTTGTAATAAAACCATAAGATGAGAGATGTAGCCAATAGTGAAATTACAGAGCTGTTTTTTGCAACACTTCAGTTATCTTCTTCAGAGATTGGTAAGGAGCATGATAGCGCTTAGGTGGTTCAACATGATTAAACAAAACACAAGATACAGAAATATAAGAAAAAAAAAAAGAATTTTCTTTGAGGATGAAAACTAATATTTTACTTCCATTAAATATAAATGCAGATGTAAAAGTCTTGAAATTCATAGTCATTATAAATAGGATAAGGATTAATGTAAATGTAAAGAAATTGAAATATAAAGAAGTGTCAATGTAAAGGTAACTATGAAAAGTTTTAAGATTGATTTTTCATAGTTTTCTGAATCAGCATGGCATGACACACCAGAAGAAACACATAAAGATCCTTGGTTTTGAACTCTGCAGGACTTATGACATTTAATCTGTGCCCTTTACATGGCTTAAGCATTCCTCATAGGCACTTTCAAGTGGGACTATATGCCCAGAATAAATACAAATCATACCAGTAGCTCTCTATGCAGCACACTAAAAAAAACACTGGAGAGAAATAACGCAATGTAAAAGCAGCCTTGTGTTTTACGACTCGAGCTATATATTAATGTTTATCTACCAATTTATTTTATAGACTTAGCAAGATTGCTTTTACTAGTGTTGCAAAAAGAGGGGGACAAGCAGTGTGACAAAAAACTAAGGCCAGCTGTGTTTAGTTCTTCCGCAGAAATCGACTGATAATTTGAAGCATTATTATCCAGACAAGTAGTTTATTCTGATTTTGAAACTGTTTGAATTATAATTTCCTGTATATATATGAAAATTCTAATTTTTAGGTTTATACTTTAAATTCATTTATCACAGAAGAGGCAAAGTGAAAACACAGAGGTGAAAAATGGGCAATTTTCGAGGCTTGGTTGCACACATCCCACGCAAAACAGCTTTGTCTAGATTTTGGCACATGGTTACTCAAAGATTTTATGTATTCAGTTTTGTATTCCTGGATGTAATATAAAATCATTGGCATTGTTATTGTCTATAAAACAGGGAGAATGTTTGAAATGGTTTCATATAAAGATGCAGAGATAAAACTGATGACTTTGGACTCAGCATGGGATGAGGAGATAAGAGTATACTGAATTCAAAGTTAACTACTGTTTGCACTTAACTTACAGAATAGTCTTCTATTTGATAGTTAGAAGACAGACTGAGATAGGAGATTCACAGTGATTTTGTTTACTTTTTAGATTTTTTTTTCTGGTTTATTTCCCAGACAAATTCTACTACAAGTGACATTTAAGACTTGCAGCAGGACCAGGAGTCTAGTTTCATCTATAGCTCAGGTAATGTAAGATAAAAATACTAGAACATCCCCCCCCCAAAAAAAAAAATAAATCATAGCTTCCAGTTTCCTGCCCCTTTACTTTTATTTGTGTTTGTTTTGGTTAGATTTTTGGTTTACTTTTTTATCCCTGGCATCAGAGTTGCTGTATGACATCATTACTCACTTGTCAGTGCCAGTGGTTCTGGTTTTGACTTGACACAAGATATCAAGACTGAAGACAACAAATAAGCTTTTCTCTGTTTTAAATGCTTGGCTATTCTGCTGGACCATAAACACTATTTTTTTTGCCAGAAATTTTCACCATTTCTTCCTGTGTTACTAGTGTGTGGTAGTTTATCCACTGTTTAGTCACTGAGAATGGATACTTGGTTGCTTTTGCCCATGCAGTGAGCACTTATTAGAAGATATGCTTTGTGGTGGATTGTACAGGAATTACTCAGAGCTAAGGAATCTGACAGATCTTGGCCTTATTCAGTTTCTGCTGAGCAGAAAGGCATTGGCAATTGTTTTTGTGCATTAGATAAGCTACATACTAAGTAAGGTATAAAACCTTACTGATACCTGTGAAAATGCTAATAGTGTTGCACTTCTAAATGTGAAAGCTATTTTAACAACCAAACACTCAGAAAAGAAGTCAGTTAAACATGTATAACAGGACATAGAACTCCAAAGTTTCCATGAGAGTAAAGAAAGCCATCCTATTTCAGAAAATCTTCTAGATATGGTGCTGAAAGGAAGCACGGTGAATGTTCTAAGAAAACTAATGTTTGTCACTGCTAACAACATAATAAGGTATAACAGAAGATTTCCAGTTTTATTTATATTCATTTATCATAATAGTTACATGAATGAGGAAGAGAGCAGGGAAAGACAGATAAAATTGTGACAGCAACCAAAATGTCCCAACAAGCTCTGAGAAAAAGACACATTTACAGCTGGGATTCGTGTAGCACATTCTCTTGTTCATCAGATTGTACAGGGCTGTAAATACAGAAATAGATAACACAGTAAGGAAGAAAAGCTGCTAGCAGTTTTTGACTTGATGCAGAAACTAAACACTTTGATTTTTGGTTAAAAAAGCCCAAACATAATCTTAAATCTTTCTGGTTTCTGAAATCTGTGATCTATGAAAGCAATTTCCAAGTGATGTCACAGACTAAAAGCAAAAATGGAATTCAGATTAACTGCAAAGGATCCAGATCTAATCCAGCAGTCAATTTGCATGATATCAGGCATGCATAATCATAGTGTAACAGGCAATTTCAAGTTTCTGACAAGAACTTCTTATTGGTATTTTTCTATAGCTTACTTCTTCAGAAGAAATAATAATATCACTTGCAGTATTAATGTATTGATTAATTTATTCTTTTAAGCATCTTACTGTCAGTGTTTCAGAATGTCTTATATTACAAATACCTACCTTGTCCCACAGAAATATCACAACACAGAACACCTGATGGCAGTTGGACCATTCATCTTGACTTGTTGTTGTTGGCTGGACTTCGCGACGAAGATCTTGGGATAAGCCTGCGCAATGGATTTTTTAGGTGAGGCACAGTGTGCGCGGAACTGGCCCCACCCCATCTTGACTTGTACCATGCTTTTATTGGCAGTTTTATTTCACTGCCATGTTTGTTTCCTCTCAGTTTCCAGGTGGTGCAGCCTACCAGGAGTGAGGGATGACATCTGTAGCTGGAGGACAGCATTAGATTTCAAAGAGGGGCACAAACCTGTGTTCAAATACCCTCAGGTCTGTACTGTGGTCAGATCTCTGACTCTCGCCGGAAGCTTTGGGGAGATGACTTTGGCTGGTACAACCTGTTGGTTTAAATGGTCTGAGGTCATCATCATTTCTGGTCTCCCATGTCTGCAAAGTGGGAAGACCTAATTTCATAAATCCCAGCACCTTGATCAATAACATTAGCATATACCATTGGTTTTCATGAAGTGCAAGCTGTTAACGACTTTGTAAATATGTCTTTGTTCATTTTTAGATTCTAAGTCTTGAATGAACTTTGCAAATTCTTTTAGTTTGAGTGGTTCAAATGATTAAAAAGTGGCCAGGACCGAAAAGTAGGAGTCACTAAAGCTTTTCTCATTTCAAGGAGAATTTATTTATGTATTTATCTGTTTGTTTGTTTATTCATTGTCTGTATGTGACTTGATTGCAATCTGAAAAGTGAGTTAGGTGGTACAGCAGCCAATGTCCAAAATTAAATAAAGACCTGTAATGACTTGCATTTGAACAAATTCTGGAATGCAGCAAAGCCATTACAACTGATTAATATACTTAATAATACAACTGAAAAGAGTCATTACTGAGTTACCCACCATGGGAATAGTGGGATAGTTGGAGGCCAACCATTAGTGTTTTATATAGACTTTGTTAATCAATCAATAAAATATCATTTTCCATAGCCGCAGGTGGATTAGTGGTAATATCTAGAAACTTAAAAATGAGTAAACCTAGTATAGAGATGTTGAGTTTTTAAGGCAAGACAAGATTTTCAGAGGAAATTGCTTCACTATTTAACCAAACGTAGCTAAAGGAAAAAAAACATTAAAAAGTTATCCTCTCCCCAGAAAAGCCTCTGCATATCCATACTGAGGTAAGATCAGTTTCAGTCAGTTCAAAACAATTTTTTTCTACTTGTGATGTAGATACTTTCTTTCTTTCTTTCTTTCTTTCTTTCTTTCTTTCTTTCTTTCTTTCTTTCTTTCTTTCTTTCTTTCTTTCTTTCTTTCTTTCTTTCTTTCTTTCTTTCTTTCTTTCTTTCTTTCTTTCTCTTTCTTTCTTTCTTTCTTTCTTTCTTTCTTTCTTTCTTTCTTTCTTTCTTTCTTTCTTTCTTTCTTTCTTTCTTTTTATTTTTCCCTTTTTATTTTAGCTTTTTCTTTTATTATCTTGCCTATATCTTTACTTTTTTTGTGTTCTTTTTTTTTTGTTTGTTTGTTTCATTTGATTTTTCCTTTTTTTTTTCTTTTTACTTAGGGCTGAGAAGTGAGAAATGCTGGTATTAAAACCAGCATGGCATTTTGGTGTACCTTATGTCCTATTAAATGTGACATAGGGAATATAGTTTTATTTTGGTATCAGGAAAGATGACCTTTCCCTGATAGTATGGAATTTACAATGAAATATAAAAAGCCCCTATGCTGATGTACCATAAAAAAATCTCAAACTGTGTTTTAAAGGGTAGACCAAAACTCTGTATCATAAGTATGTATTAAAATGCAAAATTTAATAGACTCATAGGAATAATGGTTAATACTTGAATATACTTCTAGTAAATTCTAAATTATTACAATGTAATGCAATATTTTAATACATTTATACAGATATGTATATGCATCTATATATATTTATTTAACTCTATTTAAGCTCACTTCACTTTCCTGAAAGGGAGAACATTTCTGAGCAGAACAAGTCAACAGAGAGGGAGCAATAGTTTTGGAAATTAACAGATTTTGAAAATCCTGTTGCTACAATTATTTTAACAATTTAATCTGTTCTTTATAATAACTAGTCTTGAAACCTGCAGTTGCATTCACATTTATGACTTTCCTTTAAGCTTTCCTATTCCATTCTGTTGACTGATTTTTTTGGTTTTATTTTTTAACTAGGGAAAAACTCAAAACTGTTTTTGAAATCCAGATGGTTATTTTACTAAACTTTTTGCTTCATTCTTGTTTAATTCTTCAAAGTTCTGACTTTCCGTAAAGTGTGAAAAGAAGAAACTTGTCTTTTGATAGTTTTATTGTAGAAGGATTTAAATCCCTGCTTTATACTGTGCATGAGATTACAACACACTATAAAAACTGTATCTCAGAGTCTACTATTGTCCCCTTGGGCTTTTACATGTGGACACTGAAATTTTGTAATGTACAAAAAAATCATTTATCAGATTTAATAACAGAGTATCTTCCAAAAGTTATTATAAAAGAAATAGGGTCACTATCATAAACTCTAAGGCCTTATTTGATTTTTCAGTAGCTCCATATTTAATTTTATTGTTGAAAATTTCATAGCCATACTTTCTGATTATTGCTAAGGATGAATGCTTGCCCTCTTGAGGTTGCATTTTTTATTATATATTGTGTCAATTTTCTTTTTTGTAGCATGGTGATCTGAGAATTTAAATCAAGGAACTGAGTACCACATTTTCAAGCCCATTTTTCCCCATCGGTCTGAATCCCTTTTTCCCTGCAGTTAAGGAGAACTGCAGGTTATCTATTGGCCCTTAAAACCTCCAAAAAGCTCGCAATACATTTATTCTCATTAATAGTTTTCTCTATATTCTCTTTATTATAGATGGCCCTCTAGCAAATCTTTCCCTCAACTAGCAAGTTCAGTGAGAAAAAACTCACTATCAGATTTATAATTTTCTATTAACTTTATTTATCAATAGTTCCCACAGAAGTAATTTACAAATGGTGTTGCCTATGGGACATATATCACCCCATCATTTTTTAGGCCCCACAAATGACTTAAAGGTATACTGTTTTTACTACCTTTCCCAGAAATTTTTATATCAAACATTCTCAAACTACAGACAAAAATCTATTTAAACTCTTTGTCTCCTGCCAACTCTACTTCAGTTCTGAGAGTTGAGCTGCAGTTCCTTTTTATTTAGTAGCACTCACTAGTAATAAAATGTTAACAGTTTTACACCACAATCTATTCGCAATATTTAGTTGTCCTGCTCAGTTTATGGTTGTCAAAGTAGAATTTCTAATTTGAGCTAATTCAAAGCAGAACTATTGTTCATACAAGGTATTTGTATACTCATATCCACATATTTAATAGATAGATTTTTTTCCTACTTCTTAAACTTGACACTATGAGGTAATTTTGCAAAGAGAAGGAAAAGAGGAATAAGGAAAGGTAAGGAAAAGATCCCAGAAGCTTCTGTACAAACTCTTAATTCCAGAGAAAGAAAATAAATGCACTGATCTGGAGGTTCAAGGGCCCACAGCTGATGGTTCCTCTCAGCAGATAAGCAGGAACACAACCACAGACACTTAGCCAACATATAATTAACAAAAGAACATTATGATCTCTAGTTCCCTCTGAAATTAGGTGTCTTTGACTCAATGAGTTCAAATGTTACTGAGATTTCAGAATGGCAGGAAGAAGGCAGCCTGGGTTGGCTATATTACTATATAGCTCTTATTTTCATTCAAACTCACATCCTTGAAATGGTAAAAGTATCTGCTGATACAGTGAAAATAATTAAGAATAAAAAAATATTCCCCCAAAGGTGAATTTACTTGGAAAGATAGCAAAGGAAATACTTTGATGCTTACTCAAGGAATTATTCTCAGTCTGCCACAAACATATTTTATCACCTGTATATCTCTTAGTGGTCCAGTGATCTTTGGAAAGAAAGTAAAATTTCTGTCATTCTTTTTTAAAATCTACAGTGATGGGACTCTTTGGAAAGATCATGGTACTTTTTGAAAATAGAGGAAATGGTTACAGTCTTTTCTAAACCAAAATATGTTGCATAGTATCATAAACTGTTTCCGTGAGGCTGTTTGCCCCATATTTTCTTAAACCAGATACTTATTTGGTTTTATTTAGGGGATCAGTTATACAAAGCAACCAACGAAACGAATTATCAATGAAGAAAAATGCCCTCTGTGCTTTCCATGTCCTTTACCTCTGCCTGTAATAACATTTTCTGTAATTAATCATGAGAAGAGTTGGTTAGCACTCTGTATTTAAGTCTGGAAGAAACCCATTTTTAAGCTCTATAAACAATCTTTCCACCTATATTGATATGTATTTTTTTCCTGTCTTCTTAGACAATTTTTTGTTTCTTGACTAAGATGTCTTTATTTTCTCTGCAATTAAGGTCTCACTTTCGTTGTACAACTGCTGAGTCTACCTAGTTTCAGTTGCACTTTTTCTTCTGACAGCAGAATTTCCTTGAGCTGGCTCTGAATGCTCCTCAGAGATATAGAAGAAAACATCAGTTTGACTAAAAGAGATCTCTTCTCAGGTTGCCAATTGGGGAAAGGAATACCTAATGGCTTCAGGTGGGCTACTGAATGCTCTGTAAAGCCCACAACACTCTTATGCCCTGAAGAATTAACAAGTTACAAAATCAACTTGAAATTCAACATAAAATTTAAACTCATAAGTTTATGTGTCCACACGTAGGTTCCCACTTGTGCATGAGGCATCTAAGTTCCTGTTATAGTTGCAGAAGTATTTTTCAATGGTTTGTACAATGAAAATAAGGATTTTACTGGTGGCACTACATTTTGAGTGCTCTTCAGAGCCATTACACAAAGGTTATAAGTTCTTACAGTCCCTGGCAACAATATTTTGACCAGTTTGCTATTACTGTTATACTTTACGCTTTCAGTTCCGAAGTCCATTGTCTCAATTCCTGTTATGTCAGCCAAGACAGCAGCTTTCATGTCTGCATTAAATATTATGGTTCTTGAATTTGGGACACAAGTTAAAGTTCAGCAAGATTACATATGCAATCCTGTATAACCAAATTAAAGCTAAGAGAAACTCACTGTTTGCTGAAAAGGCAATCAGGTACTGTCAAACTTTCTGATTTACTGTTAGTTTAGGCATTTTAAATTTCTAGTTTCAATATAGGAGTATATTATTTTTAAATTTGAATTATAAAATTTATTAAGTGGGAGGAGCAATATAGTGATTAGAATACAGACCCAATCTAAGTAAAAACTTCAAGTTTTGAGGTGGGTTTTACTGTGATTTTCTCTCAATATCTGCATTTCCTGGATTAGCAAAGAAATGATAGGTTCCAAACTAGGACTAAAATACATTAGGAAGGTAAGATATCTAGTCCCCGTTGGAGTATTCTGTCTTAAATGCAGGTACCCATTAGCTTTTTGATAAATTATCCAATCTCAATCAACTTCAGTCTTGATTCAGTTGAGTCTTGACTCAATTCAGCATCAGTCACAACACAGAGATTCATCCAGCCTTAATTAAAGAAGTCTTTTAACTGTGCAAGAGGACAGTAGTATAAAAATAACATCATGATATTTTTTAGGGAGAGTATGATTACCTCAGGTATTTACAGAAACAAACTATCTTAATGAAGCTAAAACAGTCTATGATTTAGTCAGAAAAAAACACCTCTGAACATTTAGCAAGACTTATGAAGTTAAAAAATCTTTTAAATATGCTTAATAATTATGCAATGTATATTATTTGCCCATATCTTTGCAATGATTTACCTATAAATGTTCTTTCTATGGATGTGTTTAATATAATTTTATAATCAGCAATTAAAACAATCAATTCTTAATAACAGTCTACACTATTTCATATTGGATTCTAATTTTGCAGTTAGAATACTACTGCACTCTTTTATGAGACTGTAATTTTGTTCCAGAATGGATAAAATATAAGACTAAGAGATAAAGAGAGACACATGATAAAGGGATAAAATTATTTCCTCATAAACCAGTACAGAAGAATTGGTGTCTCTACTATGGTGAGAGGTTGTATCCTTTATAAAAGTACATCCCTGACGAGGCTGGGTCTTTTGTTTCTTTTTCCATAATGAGATGACCTACATATCTTCTGTCACAGCTTTGATGAAAATGTTGGGCAGTTCCCAGAACACTATGCTTTTTATTCTTGCAGTCTGAAAAAGAGAGCCTAACCATCTGAACACTTGATTAACTTCTGTACTCACTATTATCAACTAGTTAAATAACAGGTATCATTCCTTTCAAATATGAAAACAATAGTACTACAGTTCAGACATCCACAAATCACAGATTCAGTTCCTTTTAGGCTAGATAATAAACAAAACCAGTGCCATCAACCACCTAGGCAATTGTTTTAAAACATTAATATTGTTTATATAATATATGTTTTGTTGTTGCAATTAAAAAAAAAAAAAAAAGAAGCAAAACGTGTGGATAACTTAAAAAAAAAAAGAAGACAAAAAATATAAAAAAAGGGAAAAATCTAGTCTTCTAATGTGGTGTTTGCACTCTGAAGAAGTGTGGATTCAGGGCAAACATCTGTATTTCCTTGTTTGATTGTTTCTTTCGGTACATTTTAATCATTCTTATTTAAGCATCTTATTTAAATAAGATGCTTGTTTTCACATATTTTTATTCTCCCATATCTTAGAAAGCACTGAATTAAAATTTTTTTGTTGGATTCTGGTTTCTGCCAAAAAAAAAAAAAATCATTACAAGACAGTCCAGGGGAAAAAATGCTTTAACTTACGACAAAGTACTGTCTGTGATCATTCCATATGTTTAGATATTTGAGATGCTCAAACAAACAGAAATCTTTCTTAAATGCAAGGCTATTTTCTAAAAGAAATAAGGGAAATAAATTTTCAGGAAAATATATGAACAAAAGTTCTGATCACAAAGAACATTTTGACAGCTCCACTCCCTTTAGCAGTATGCTAAAAGTGTTAGGAGTAAAAGTCACATATATAAGAAAGAGTTGGAGCTGTATTTGCAATCATAAGCTCAGATTTTCTAAAGTTCGTTCCCAGTAAATACTTCTGTATGAAATTTGACCTATTTTGTATTCTGTGTTTAAAGGAGAGAATCATAGGTGATGTTGTCATTTTTAACTAACTGAAATCTCAAACTTCAGAAAACTACCAACATACTCGAATTTAAAGAACATTTAGTTCATATAAGGATCACCTTTCTCTGTGTTTGTTGGTACTTTTTACCTTTAAAAATCTGTGAAATGTTTTGACCAAGTATATGAGCATATCTACTGATAGATACCCTCTTCATCAGAGTTCCTAATTCTGCTATAAAGCAAACAGGAATTATACCTCTTCTGCACTGCTCTGCAGACCCTCCTACCCCTACTGCACCTCCCAAGTTCCACAGCGGTCGAGTGAAAAATCAATTAGTGTTTATAACTAAATTAAACGCAATGAAAACCTCCCAGAGAATTCATTCTGGTGTAATTACAGCAGTGAATTGTATTTCTTAATCAACAAGATTAAACTTAAAACAGATAAAACAAAGCTTGTTCATTATATGGAACTTTTCAGTATTTGGAAATGTATGGGCTACTAAAGATATATTTCATTGCATTTATACAGTACTGTCATGAATGAGAGAATGATTATTACAAAAAAAAAAAAAGTTATTATTCTGACAAAAAAACTGTAGCTAAGCAAGACAGCATGACTTTCTTTTAAAGTGCAGCCCAGAATTATGAGTTTGCTTCTGTTTGTGTACAATAGAGGAGGAAGTTACTTTGAACAGTGTCAGTGTTTCTAGTTTTAACTATCTTAAACCTATCTTAATATTCTCAGAAGCTGAAAATACCAATTGAGTATAATACATATGGCTAACACAGGGCAAATGAAGTGGTAGATTACAGGTAGTTAGCTACTGAAGTATTTCTATATAGCTTTTTTTTTGCATAAACAGAAGACTTCTTCTTAGGCTGTGACACAATACCCTTCCTATCTAATGTAAAAAAAATTCTTTAGGATCTTCATATTTATTTATAAATCTTTGTATTAATTATATAAATTTTTGGGGTGGGAGGTGGGTGTGGTTGTTTTGGCTTGATTTGCAGTTTTTACTGCAGCATTTCTTGAAAACCTGTGTACTTGAAAGCTAAGGAAAACCTGCTACAGCTGAGACAATGCAGAAGAGGAAAGAGAAAAAAGAATATTTTAATCTTCACTGATTCCTTTTTTGTTATTATTTTTTTTTCCCCAAGGTGAATCTTAAGAAATTAGTCCTTTAAAAAATATTTGCAGCTTGAAGTTCAAAATTGATAATGCACTTGTGTCTCATCCAGCTTGTTTCTGTTTGTACATGATTAGAAATCTGAGCTGCAAATCACTGTTTCACAAAGATTACTCAAAGATCAAACTCAAAGGTCGTGGGTAAAGCATGAGGCAGCAAAGAAATATAAAATGAATCTATGATATATGACATATGAATTCCATTATATTGTCAAAAATTATAATTGTCTCCATTTAAGTACCTGTTTCACTGTTCACCTTTGGCTGACAAACGTCATCTGTTTCTGTTAATTCATAGTGGAATTTGTTGCTCAAATGATTTGCAATCTGGGAACAACTATGGAAATCAGTTCACTTAAGACATATATTTAAAGTATTAAAAACATTTACCAAGATTAGAGAATTCACTTCTACAGGACATATGAATAAGTATTTTCTTAATCTTCTCTTATCATGAATCTTGAGAATATTTACAGAGTTAAGATTGTTTACAATATTTCTTAAACAAAAAAGAAAGTTCAGAAGAGAGTTGATAGAAGTTCTTATTTTATTTTTAAGCAAGAATAAGTTGATTATATATAGTTTTTTGAATATAACTTCCTAGTAAAAAAATATTAGAGCAACAAAAAAATGTAAAATCTAGATTTCCCTTTTTAATACCAAATGCTACAAAAATTTTCAAAATGTCCTTTGTATTCGTAACTGGAATTTCTGATTGGATTCAGTCTGTTCTAGTTAGAAGAAATTCAGACACATTGTAGTTTGATACGGTAAATGGTATAACATTAGAAGAGGTACACCCTTCAAGAACCAAGTACAAATGTAAAAGTCAGACTAGAAAATACTTTGTGGTATTTTAAACTTCCTTCCATTATTTAGGAAA